>SJXQ01000246.1:538558-600439 GCA_006408695.1 Aepyceros melampus
GGGAAGTAGTGAAGGACAGAGGAACCTGGTGGGGTGCAGTCCATGGAGTCACAAAGAGTGGGACATGACTTAGCAACTGAACAACAACACAACAGTGGCCACCCCGCGCATGCCTCCTTCCTAGCTTCAGTGCTTGTCTTCAAAAGAGCTCCAAGAATGAACAAATAGATGTAATTGTTAACCTCATGATCTTAGTTAGCAGCATGGATATTAGGACAACTTATTGTCATTTACAACTTGCCCCTTTGACAGAAGAGAAAATGAAGGAATACAGGAAGTAAATCAACTTCTTCAGAACTTCAGCCTTGTTAGCTTATTAATGTTTATTAAGTGGCCACCCTGCATCAGACTGTTTGGCTAAGGACATTTTTAAGTCATGATTTCTGTAAGAAGATCCCAGTCTGGTGAGAAGGGTGTAATCCAGTGACTTCAGTACAGCCTTAAGAAAACTCTGGTCATATTGCTGAGGGCCGGGAGGAAGGGGAGGAGGGAGACCCTGCCTCCTTTCCAGGCACATCAAAGGAGTCTTCCCAGAGGAGTGATGGGTGAGTTGGAGACTCTACATCCTTACTTTGTGCCAGCCTCTTCACAAACATGTCATTTTACCCCTGATGAGAAAACAAAAGCTTAGAGGGGGTTATCAAGCCAAACAGCAGGGTCAGAATTTGAACGCAAAGCTGCCTGACTCCAGAGCCCTGCTCTCAGGCACCACATTTGAGCAGGCTCATCTCTCGTGGTTTTGTTCTCAACTCCTGGTTCAGATCACCTCCTAGGTCCAGCCTCATACTGTCTCCCTTCCTCCATTTTGCTTCAGGGTATGAGTGGGAGCTGAAGGGGAGCCTGGAGGAGGGGCTGGTCTGGGGGATCTCCCCAACTCCAGGACCCTGTGCAGCCTGCTGGCCTTGATACCCCATGAGAGCATGTCTGTAAAGGCCCTCCTCTTCCATGGTCATGTGGGCTGGCTGGGGTTTGCGGAGTCGGGGGGTGAGAGAAGCGGGAGCAGGGGTGGAGTTTGGGGCTGGGATTGGGAGGGATCAGTTCAGGTAGCAGAGTGGGGAGCTTCTACCTGCTCTGGGCCCCGCTCCTGGCACCAGCCTTGCCAGGATGTGCCTTGCAGCCCAGCCTCAGCGAGAAGAGACTGGGGCTTTTGAGTCTTTGGTTTGTAAGAGAAGGCCCTGTGCCTGCCACCTGCACCCACCCTCCTCGGTGCTGAAAGCTGGCTGGCGCTGCGCACTGCTTGCTTTTCTAGTCCTCCTGTTTCAGTTTCTGTTTCCAGATTTCATTGTTTTTGAAGCCTTCAGTCAGGCCGTGAGTTTTCAGAAATCTGAAAAATGGAAAGTGACTGCATTTTTTGTTGTTGTTGAATTTTCCTCAAGGGAAGTTCAATACTCTGCTGGGGGTGTGGCAAGTGTCAGGTCAGAGGTCACTGCTTTGAAGGCCCCCAAATTATTTTATTCTGTGACTTTAAGGAGAGTTTGGAGTTGAGGGAATCACACAGAATCACACAGCATGAGAGCAAAGGAGAAAAATTCCCCCCGCCTCACACTTTCTATTTGACACAATGATTAAAATGCAGCTGAAAACTCTACTAGCAGAGAGAAAAGACACATTAATAAAAACTGGATAATGAGTATATTAAGATTAATGGGAGAAAGTAAAGCATTTAGGACCAGCTTCTCCCACCATGAAAGGTACTTCTCCTGAGTGGCATCTCTGCTAAATGTGAATCCACTTGGAGGCAGCCACGTGTGTCCTTGAATCACAGTTCCTGTTCTTCCCAATAATCTCCCGTCTTGAGTTTATATAATTGGAAGCCCACAAGTCAAAACCACTCCCAGCCGAGTTCATCTTTTTGGTAGTTTTCCAAGGGAGTCTGGTGGCACTGGCTCTCCAGCCGTCATCACAGGGTTGTCACTTCCATAGTTCCCATCAGTCTGTGAACCCATTCCATTACCCACCACGGGCAGAGGCTCACACTTAGCTTCCTGCAAAAGATTCAGTGTGCTGAAATCACATAGTCTGTTGTTTCCATTATGTTGTGTTTTCTTAGAGTCAGTTCAAAAGGAAACTTAATTTTAAAAGTATATGAAACTATTGTTATACTAGAGTCATATGCTACCTTGACATTTTCATGATTTCTATAGCAACTGGGGTGGTTTCAGAACCCTGAAAAAGACTTTGGGGGAAACCTGAGGCCATTTTCTGGGTTTTTTTTTCTAAGAAATTAAAATTCAAAGTTGTCTACTTTGCTGTCTTCCTTTTCACTACTGTGGGATCTTCTGAGCGAGTGCAGGCATCACTGCTGAAGCTGCCCACCCCCCCAGCCCCCGGCCTTCAAAGCCAGTCTGCTTCTAGCTGCTTCTGTGTGCAGCCTTTGCTTAACTTGGCCTTCCCACTTGCAAAAGGAAGGAATCCCTCTTTCTTAAGTGTTTTATCTTTTGAACTCTCATCAGTTGTTGCTTTGTAATACCCAGGTCTTGAGCTTTGGAAGGTTCCAGGGGCAAATTCAAAAGTGCCCAGAATCTAGTGTGATCCTGAAGCCACAAAACCAGTTGTCTTCCCATCATAGAAACAAATCCTGTACAATAGCTAATTGGACATGTCACCCTGCCTTTTCCTTTACTTCAGCCATTTTCACTAAAAGAGTATTTGGTATAAAGGAAAATTTATACACAACTTTGCTTGTCTGACGTGTTCCCTCAGAAGGCCATTTATAAAATGCTGCTCCTCCTATTCTGCTAATTTCTTTCTTTCTTTTTTAAAATTTATTTGTTTATTTATTTGGCTGCACCAGGTCTTTGTTGCGACATGCAGGATCTTTAGTTGTGGCATGCAGACTCTCAGTGGCTGTGTGTGGGATCTAATTCTCTGACCGGGGATGTAACCTGGGCCTCCTGCATTGGGAGCATGGAGTCTTAGGCACGGGACCACCAGGCAAGTCCTGCCAATTTCTTTTTCAGTATTGACTTAAGAAATGGGTCACTAACTACACCAAGAAATCAGTTAATTTCTACCTTTGTAGCAACCGTTCTGGTGTCCTAAACTGTGTCTCCTTCCTGCTGAGCTGGGCTCTGTCCCTTCCATCCCTCCTCTGCCATCTGGGAGTGGGAGGGGGCCAAAGGTGAGGAGTGGGTGGGGGAGGTGAAGCTGTGGGGAACCTAAGTGCCTGGCAGACCCAGGATGCCAGGAAGTTGGTAACATGAATGCCATTGTCAGTCGACTTCCACAGATGAGAATCCCACCAGAAGTTAAGGAAGAGAAAAAGTAAAGGACTGCTTGCTATAAGTGAAAGTGAAAGTTGCTCAGTTGTGTCCGACTCTTTGCGACCCCATGGACTAGGGCCTGCCAGGTTCCCCTGTCCATGGAATTCTCCAGGTAAGAATAATGGAGTGGGTAGCCATTCCCTTCTCCAGGGGATCTTCCCAGCCCAGAGGTCGAACCCCGGTCTCCCACATAGCAGAAGGATTATTTACCATCTCAGCCACCAGGGAAGCCACTGAGAATAACCTGTGTGTGATCCATGTATAAGTGGCATTAATTTGATAGTCTGAGCCTAATCTGTGAATAAGCTCCAGGAATAACCCTTAAAGAGTAAGCATTATATTGCAGACATTGAAAAGAACTTATTTCTCCACTCTCTCATTGCCACTTCCCCACCCCCAGCCCGCTTATCACCACCAGAGCTGAACAAGTTGTAGCCTTTTTGTGCTCATTTGATACAGAAAATGATCAGTATGTTTACCTGTCTCTGTTGTGCATATGTTTTGGGGCTAATGGTCAGTACCAATATAATTTTATATTAACATATTAATTTCCTCTCAAGTTCACAGAAGCCTTTCATCATCCAGTGTGGTAGATGACAAATATAATTTTCTCCATTTCAATAACTAGGGAAACTGATCCAGGGAAGAGTGATGCCAAAGTAGATGCTAGTCACTGGTGCCCTGGTGAGTGTTTTCACAGCCAGCTCTCCAAGAGAAGCAGCCCTGGTTTGTAATGGATGCTGATTCCCATGGTGTAAATACTCCCACCTTGGCTGATTCAGGCCACAGACATGCCTTACTGAATGCACACTCGAGAATAAATACAATCAGCTCCTGTGAGCTGCAGCGTATAACTGGCACTAACGATTCAGTTCATGGCCTCAGACTCCCAGGTAAGCACTGAAGACCAGCGCTGACCTCTGTAAACTCCCAGTTAACTCTCAGGTTCAGCTCAACCTCTAACTCACTGGATTGCCTTGAAGAGTGATTTTCAGACTTTGAGTTGTGACCCATTAAAGGATTATGAAATTAATTTCAAGAGTTCAGCATGTTTTTTTTAATGAAATAGAATAGAATAAAATTAAAAGAAATGAGTAGACCAGAACATATGAGAGTGTAATGTATGTGTTGATAGCTGATGGATGGACAGATAGATAAAACAGGTATGTATATGTGTATGGGGGTCTCTCAGGTGGCGCTAGTGGTAAGGAACCCACCTGCCAGTGCAGGAGAACTGGTTCGATCCCTGGGTCAGGAAGATCACCTGAAGGAGGAAATGTCAACCAACTCCAGTGTTCTTGCCTGGAAAGTCCCATGGACAGAGAAGCCTGGCGGGCTACAGCCCATGGGGTTGCAAAGAGTCAGCATGACTAAAGTAACTTAGCACAGCACATATGTGTATAATGGGTTGGGATGAAAAACCAAAAAATACTTACCTAGAATCAAGAGTATACCTATTTCCCCATCTGCAAAATGAAGCACCCTGCTTTACCCTGCCAGTGATCAGACCAGGAGGATAATTAGGATCACTTCTGTGACAGTGCCGTGGTGGTGCTATCTGATGTATCTGATCTACAGTTGATTCATTTGCAGGGACAAAATGGAACAAAACAGACAGGCATGGATTTGTGGTAGGGAAATAACTGAACACTGTGATGGGCAAAGTCCCATCATCTTTGTGCGTGTTTTCCTGGGGCCTGGCCACTGCCTAGAGAGAGCCCTGCCAGTGGCTTGCAGCCCTCATCTGTCCACATGTGTGTGATGGTGCCATGCACGTAGAGGGAATTCTACAGGTCAGAGGGACCTTGCAGTTTCCCCAGGAGGTCAGCTGTGAATGGTCCTGAAGAAGAGTCAAAGAATGTGCTGCCTGGGGCAAAGACTCTCCCACTGAAGGGAGAAGGAATTCATTTTGAAAAATAGAGGAGAAGACCTTGAGTAAAGCTTTCTCTACACTCTTTCCCAAATCCCTAGAGGAAGAAAATAAAAGACCAGGAAATTTTTACAAGCCTTCACAGCAACTCCATGAGGCAAGAAAGACAAGCCCCATTTTATGGATGAGGAAACAGTTGCTCAGAAAGATTGGACACCTTCCCTGAGGTTACACAGCAAAGGGCACTGTGCTCAAAATCCCTGCTTCTGACTCCAGGCCTGTGCAAATGCCAAAGGTTCCTCAGAGCCTGTTGGTCCTCTTTGCAAGCCTTCCATCCATCAAACTGTTCTCTTTATTTTTAAAATGGGATCTTGCTCTTATGAAAGGCCTTTGGCTAAGATAGGAGCATGGACTATAGAGCAGGGGTCTCATCCTGCTTTACAGATCACTCATGGGATCTCTTAACTTTGTTTCCTTGCCTGGAAAGTGGAATGATGGCAACTTTGTGGGTTAATTAGAGGATTACCTAAGATAATGTTATCAGATAGCAAAGTCTAGAAGGATGTATCTTAACATGCTAACAGTGGTTATCCCGAGGGAGTGTCATTACAGGTGGTTTCACTTTTGCCTTTTTTCCCCCATCTTTGTTCAGTGGTAGTCTGGTAAATGTTTAACAATGTGGCTTGCTGAAGAAAAGAAGAAACCTGATCTGTAGTGCCCCTTTCCATGGTGTAAATACTACATGAGGTCTGATTTCAAGCTACCTCCTTGATCTCACGGAACACATTGGGAGACTTTCACAGTTGGTTCTCAAAAGCTGGTACAAGCCCACATTAACACACCACCATTTTTAACTGTGTGCTGAAAGTTCTGTTTGAGTGGTAAATTGAGAGGGAGAGTTAATTAACAGTAATCCAACATGATGACAGGCATAGTGATTTCCAGTGCTCCCTGGCCTTCCTCCCTCATCGCCAAGCAGACAACACACTGACCAGAATGGCCTGACCCCTGGAAGTGGTGGTCTTCTGAGAAGCCACGGGCTTTATCTTGTTCCCATCTAGCAGACTCTCAGAACCTAGGAAGCCTGTTGAGGAAATTCTGAGGTCCGATCACTAAGGAATACGCGAGCAGGCCAGCAGGTCCTCTCAGTTTCCATGGGAGACATAGTCTAAGCAGACACAATTGAAACTGCCCTGCAGGGAACCAAGAACAGCCTCAGTGACGTGAAGGGCCCATAGTAGGACACCCTCAGGGTGGCCAGGCTTTGCCCAGCCTGATGTTTACCTTCAACTCTCCACCCAGAGGTATGGGAGAGTGGCGAGGGAGTGGGGTCTCCACAGCTTCCTGAAGGAATGCTGAAGTAAACAGCAGCCAGAGGCCTGACGGACCTTGGACAGGTCATTGGGGCCCATGACAAAGGTCAAGAGCCATTTTCCCCACCCCCTATCTCTCAGCCTCCCTTACTGCACTCACTTTCTGGCACAGAGTAGGTGCTCAGGCAAGTTTGTGAATGCTTTTTTTGTTTTCTAATTAATGCATTCTTTCATTCCCTTATAGCCTGATCTATTGCAGAAAGACTGTAAGGCAGCCCAGGAAATGCTGTTGAATAAATAAATGTTTTAGCCCTTGCCAGCTCCTGGTTTCACATGTTCCTGGATAGAAAATGTGACTAAATCTAAATGCAATGCAAAGTGTTAATAAAGGCTGCCAGTGATTTTTTAAAAAATTTCTTCTGGCTTTTCTGTATTTTTCAAATGTATCTTCAAAACACACGTATCACTTTTGTTATTTTTTAGAAAAGAATATATATTATAAAAATGTTCTGTAAGTTGACAGTAAAGCAAGAGTGGTGTCAGCAGTGTGGGACTGGGAGTGTCCTCCAAGTGCTCGGAGGCTCTGAAGCTAGGGTACCGGATGCTGGGTGGGCCCCGCCTGGGCCTCTGTCACAGCTGGGTTCTCTCTCAGCCTCTCTTGTCACAGGCCTCCGCCTACCAGGCACTGACTAATAACGTTCCCCTCCGGTAACGTCTTAGTCAGAGTGGAAACAGAGGCGAGTCCTAGAGGGGAAATGACCGGCCGCGCCTGGAGCCACAGATGCTGCAGAGACTCAGTGCGCCTGTGCCCCAGCCTGGCCCGCATCCCGCCACAGGCACGTGGGGTCCTCGCACCAGTGAGGGCCCATCTCACCCTTCTGGTCCAGCCTCCCATGGAGCAGGGGTCTTGGCTCCTGGCCATGTGACCAATGTGCTGATTGCATTTCCTTCTAAGTATCTGGCTGCACTGGAAGCATGTGTTGGGTTATAAATGAGCCGTCCTGACATCAGGAGGAATTCAGCTTCTCTGTGGCCTCCCTCTGCAGCTAGGAGAACCATGGTGTGTCTGATGGTTTTCGGTAAAAACACAGGTTGAGTCTAGAAAATGAGGGCCTGGTGGGGGTGAAGAGGAAACTCAGATGTGTGAGGCAAAGCACTTTCATGAAGGCTGTGTCTTTTATTTCTACCTGTCCACCCTGCTCTCAGTGGTCCTGGAGCTGGTCAGCTAAGGAGAGGCAGGCAGAGTGGCTTAAAGGCTCTATCTCTACCCAGCGGCCCACAAGGAAGCTCTGACCACTGGTTTCCTCCAAACTGATCTCCGTACCTCCCACCCCATCTTTACTGAAATATGATTCCTGTATCATACAATTTACCCATTTAAAGCATACAATTCAGTGGCTTTTAATGTATTCACAGCTTTGTGCAATCATCACCACTATCAATCTGGGAATGTTTGTATCATCTGCAAAAGAAACCGGTAAACCTTTAGCAGTTCTCCTCCAGGGCCCCCAGCCCAAGGCAAGCACTAATCTCCTCTCTCTGTCTGTGGCTTTGCCTCTTCTGGACGGTTCACATAAAGGGGATCATATAATATGTGGTCTTTTGTGACAGGCTCCTTTCACTTAGCATATGTTTTTAAAGTTCATCCATATTTGTAGTGGGGTTTCCCAGGTGGTTCAGTGGGTAAAGAATCAGCCTGCCAATGCAAAAGACACAGGAGATGTGAATTGGATCTCTGGGTTGGGAAGATCCCCTGGAGGAGGGCATGGCAACCCACTCCGGGATTCTTGCCTGGAGAATCCTGTGGACAGAGAAGCCTGGAAGCTCAGTCCATAGAGTCGCAGAGAGTGGGACAGGACTGATGTAACTGAATATGCATGCACACATATTACAGCAGGCATTAGCACTTCACGTCCTTTTATGGCCAAATAACATCCCATTGTATGAATATATCACATTTCATCTATGCATTCAACAGTTGATGGGTATCAGGGTTGCTTTGACATTTTAGGAATCAGCAAACTAAAATGGACTGGATGGGTCAGTTTAACTCAGATGACCATTATATCTACTACTGTGGGCAAGAATCCCTTAGAAGAAATGGAGTAGCCATTATAGTCAACAAAAGAGTCCAAAATGCAGTACTTGGATGTAATCTCAAAAATGACAGAATGATCTCTGTTCCTTTCTAAGGCAAACCATTCAATATCACAGTAATCCAAGTCTATGCTCTGACCAGTAATGCTGAAGAAGCTGAGCGGTTCTATGAAACCTGCAAGACCTTATACAACTATTACCCAAAAAAGATGTCCTTTTCATTATAGGGGACTGGAATGCAACAGTAGGAAGTCAAGAAACACCTGCAGTAACAGGCAAATTTGGCCTTGGAGTACAGAATGAAGCAAGGCAAAGGCTAACAGAGTTTTGCTAGGAGAACGCACTAGTCATGGCAAACACCCTCTTCCAACTACACAAGAGAAGACTCTACACATGGACATCACTGGTGGTCAATACCGAAATAGATTCATTATATTCTTTGCAGCCAAAGATAGAGAAGCTCTATACAGTCAGCAAAAACAAGACTGGGAGCTGACTGTGGCTCTGATCATGAACTCCTTATTGCCAAATTCAGACTTAAATTGAAGAAAGTAGGGAAAACCACTAGACCATTCAGGTATGACCTAAATCAAATCTCTTATGATTATACAGTACAAGTGAGAAATAGATTCAAGGGACTAGATTTGATAGAGTGCCTGATGAACTCTGGACGGAGGTTCATGACCTTGTACAGGAGACAGGGATCAAGACCATCCCCAAGAAAAAGAAATGCAAAAAGGCAAAATGGCTGTCTGAGGAGGCCTTACAAATAGCTGTGAAAAGAAGAGAGGCAAAAAGTAAAGGAGAAAAGGAAAAATATACCCATTTGAATACAGAGTTCAAAAGAATAGCAAGGAGAGATAAGAAAACCTTCCTCGGTGATCAGTGTAAAGAAATAGAGGAAAACAATAGAATGGGAAAGACTAGAGATCTTTTCAAGAAAGTTAGAGATACCAAGGAAATATTTCACACAAAGATGGGCTCGATAAATGACAGAAATATTATGGACCTAACAGAGGCAGAAGATATTAAGAAGAGGTGGCAAGAATACACGGAAGATGGAGAAGGAAATGGCAGTCCACTCCAGTACTATTGCCTGGAGAATCCTATGGACAGAGGAGCCTCGTAGGCTACAGTCCATGGGGTTGCAAAGAGTTGGACATGACTGAGCAACTTCACTCAGTTCATTCTACTGAAATCTCTATATATGAACTTTCAAGTTGTGAACATTCAAAGACATAAACGTGTGTTTTCCCCTAATCACATAAGTTAGCTCTGTTTGAGGAGGTTAGGATTTGAGGCACAGGCCCCGAATGTAGGATGGAACATGAAGGTTGCAGCAGCCATTCAGAATGTAATCCAGTGCTACTGTGGCATCTATGATGAGAAAAAAAGAGCTACCACTCAGACATTTCTGGATTGTTCTTTCAAGAAGGTAGACAGAATTAAATCCAGCAAGGAAACAGAACCTGTGCCATTAACTGCAAGTATGAAATCGCAGCTTGCCCGGTCTCCTGTTGCTGATGCCCCTTCAGCTCTACCATCTCCCACCTCCCCTCCCTCTCTAGTCAGTAACTCTTGCCTGTTCACTCAATGCCAGCCCCTGTTGTCCTGTACTACTGTGCTTTTCAAGATATTGTACTTTCAGATTAAAAATGTTTTATTTCTTAAAAAAAAAAAAAAAAAGAATACACGGAAGAACTATTCAAAAAAGATCTTCACGACCCAGATGATCACGATGGTGTGATCACTCATCTAGAGCCAGACATCCTGGAACATGAAGTCAGGTGGGCCTTAGGAAGCATCACTAAGAACAAAGCTAACGGAGGTGATGGAATTCCAGTGGAGCTGTTTCAAATCCTGAAAGATGATGCTGTGAAAGTGCTGCACTCAATATGCCAGCAAATTTAGAAAACTCAGCAGTGGCCACAGGACTAGAAAAGGTCAGTTTTCATTCCAATCTCAAAGAAAGGCAATGCCAAAGAATGCTCAAAGTACCGCACAATGTCACTCATCTCACATGCTAGTAAAGTAATGCTCAAAATTCTCCAAGCCAGGCTTCAGCAATACGTGAACCGTGAACTTCCTGATGTTCAAGCTGGTTTTAGAAAAGGCAGAGGAACCAGAGATCAAATTGCCAACATCCGCTGGATCATCGATAAAGCAAGAGAGTTTCAGAAAAACATCTATTTCTGCTTTATTGACTATGCCAAAACCTTTGACTGTGTGGATCACAACAAACTGGAAAATCCTGAAAGAGATGGGAAAACCAGACCACCTGACCTGCCTCTTGAGAAATCTGTATGCAGGTCAGGAAGAACAGTTAGAACTGGACATGGAACAACAGATTGGTTTCAAATAGGAAAAGGAGTACATCAAGGCTGTATATTGTCACCCTGCTTATTTAACTTCTATGCAGAGTACATCATGAGAAACTCTGGACTGCATGAGGCACAATCTCAAATCAAGATTGCCAGGAGAAATATCAATATCCTTAGATATGCAGATGATGTCACCCTTATGGCAGAAAGTGAAGAAAAACTAAAGAGCCTCTTGATGAAAGTGAAAGAGGAGAGTGAAAAAGTTGGCTTAAAGCTCAACATTCAGAAAACTGAGATTATGGCATCTGGTCCCATCACTTCATGGCAAATAGATGGGGAACAGTGGAAACAGTGGCTGACTTTATTTTTTTGGGCTCCAAAATGACTGCAGATGGTGACTGCAGCCATGAAATTAAAAGACACTTAGTCTTTGGAAAGAAAGTTATGACCAACCTAGACAGCATATTAAGAAGCAGAGACATTACCAACAAAGGTCCACACAGTCAAGGCTGTGGTTTTTCCATTAGTCATGTATGGATGTGAGAGTTGGACTATAAAGAAAGCTGAGCCCCGAAGAATTGATGCTTTTGAACTGTGGTGTTGGAGAAGACTCTTGAGAGTCCCTTGGACTGCAAGGAGATCCAACCAGTCCATCCTAAAGGAGATCAGTCCTGAGTGTTCATTGGAAGGACTTATGCTGAAGCCAAAACTCCAATACTTTGACCACCTGATCTGATGCAAAGAGCTGACTCATTAGAAAAGACCCTGATGCTGGGAAGGATTGAAGGCAGGAGGAGAAGGAGATGACAGAGGATGAGATGGTCAGATGATGGCATCACCGACTGAATGGAGAAGAGTTTGAGTAGACTCCGGGAGTTGGTGATGGACAGGGAGGCCTGGCGTGCTGTGGTCCGTGGGGTCGCAAAGAGTCAGATGCGACTGAGCGACTGAACTGAACTGAACTGGGTTGCTTCCACGCTTGGGCTTCTGAGTAATGCTACAATGACCATGCATGAACAGGTTATTGTATGGACATGTGTATGCTGTTGTGTCTCACAGGCCACATAACTGATCTTCCAGCAGTATGTATTTGATTCTGCCACCACTTTGCTTAAAAACCTTCAGTACTGTCCCATTGTTCCTAAAGTTAGGTTCAAAATCTTGTGCGTGTGTGTGTGTTAGTCGCTCAGTCATATATGACTCTTTGCAATCCTACGGACTATAGTCCTCCAGGCTCCTCTGTCCATGGGTATTCTCCATGTTGATCCATAAAGCTTACATCTTCCAGGCTCCCTTCTTGTTCTTCTGTTTCAGCCAAGAGCTTCCTCCAACATCCAGAATCTCCTTCCATGGTGGACCTGAAACTTCTGCCTCTCTCCCCTGACCTTTTCTTTCTCTAATCCCTCCTCGGAAAGCCTCTCCAATGCTTCAGTCAAGGTTAAGTCAGCCTGCCACATGCTTTCATGGAACCCTGTTCCTCCCCTCCTCAGTGGGTGCCACAGTTACACCCACAGGATGACCTGTGTGAATCTGATCAATGCTTCTCTTTTCTGCTCCAGCAGAGTAGGGCTCTTGTTCTTGTTCACCAGTCAGCCCTGGCACCCAGCACGGTTGGTGCCCAGCACACTTAGGCACTCGGTAAATATTTGCCAAGTAAAGAATGGATAATGATGGCAGCCAGCAAGCTACTATCTGGACACTTCCTTTTACCTTGGCGTCTTCTGCAGGTGATGGGGGTACCCAGGCAGCTGCCGAAACCAGGATGACTCCTTTTTCTCTTTCCAGTCCTTCTTACCCTGTCACATACCAGAGAGGCCTCTGCTTATGCTGAAATGGGTTTGGGTGAACTTCCCCCTAATCCTAAAATAACTGGAGCCTCACTGGGTCCCAGTGAACCCTGGAGCCCTCTTTCAGGACAGAGTGACTCCCTGTGGCATGTGATTCCAGGCAGCCCAAAGGCTGCAGACTAAGCCATCAGTGGTAGCCATCCATTTGCAAGGGAAATGAGGAGGGATTCTTGGAGGCATGGGCTTCTCTGAGAGTAAGGAGCTGCATTTCGAAAAGCTGCGTTCCCTTTTCTAAAGACGATTGCCTTTCTGCCGGTCTGGTTTGAAAACCTGCCCTGGAGGACATTCCAAGAAGAAACCGTCCACCTTCTAAGACTTGGTTGCTTTTTCAAAACAACTGTTTTCCTTTCCCCTACAGATATGCACTTGTTTGGCCACTACCCAGCACACGACGACTTCTACCTCGTGGTGTGCAGCGCCTGTAACCAGGTCGTCAAGCCGCAGGTCTTCCAGTCCCACTGTGGTAAGTGGACTCCTGCACTGGCCGATGTCCAACATTCGAGAGGAGCCCTGCCCTGTGGTCTGGCCCTGGGTCTGTCTGAGCCCAAGGCCATGGGTGAATCCCTCTGGGGTTCTGCCTCGGCTTCCAGGCCGACTGCCTTAGGGATAGTCAGAGGTAGTCCTCCTGCCAAAATGTTCGGTGCTGTGGGGGCATCGGGCAGAAAGCGTCCCGTTGTTTAGGTAGATGGGTGGTGGTCTTTGCAGGCGACAAAGGGGAGGGACAGCAGTGGCTCAAGGAGCCACTCCTGCAGCCTCACAGCCGGATGTTCGGTTCTTCCCAGAAAGAGAGGGGCCAGGGCAGCCCAACATGGGGGCCGCTAGGGTGCCAACCCCCAGGAAATGCAGACAAAGCCACGAGTTCAGCTTCTCATCTTCCAAGAATCTTGCTTGTTTTAAAAAAAAAAAAAAAAAAGGAAAAAAACAGGCATGTATGGGAACTTGCTTTCCCTCTATCTTTACATCCTTGGTGTGAAACCCCTCAGCAGTTCCACAGCAAACGCTGGCCTCCTTCACTGCCGGTGTCTTGGGCACACCACAGCTAACATCCACACGGCTGCTCCCCTAAGAGCAGATAAAGAGTTACTAACCTGAGGATAGGAAGTGACTTAACCTGAGTGGAGGTTTCCTTCTCTTCAAATGGGATGTTGTTGGACCAGCCGATTTCCAAAGCTGTAATGTGCTCTGAGTTCCAGAACAGTAGTTTCCAATCTTTTGGTTTAAAGTCTCCTCTCTTTTGTTGAACATAAAATCCGAATGCCCTTCTTTAGTGTTAAATTTCAAAGTGCATTAAACATTGTACCTAAAAAAAGTCAAAGCAATTATAATATCAAATACATTTTGGCAAATTACATATTTCTCCTTTCTCACACTCAGGATTTCTTCTTTTTCCCTAGCCTTTCAGTTATCACCATTCTGTAATAAATAGGTATAAAATAAATAAAAGGAGATGAGCTTGTCTAATCTCACCAGTAAAGGTACTTGGGACTATCGAATAGTTATATATATCATAATATCAGTTACAAATATGTATATTTGTATATGATATTTACATAGCAGTGTGTTTCTGTATATAACCTGTGTCTGTGTGTGTACTGTAGTTGTGTTTCGTGTTTATAATATGTAGAAAGAAGAATCCAGGCTTCTGAGACTTTTTGACCTGCATGGGCACAGAGGCTCCTAGCAAGTGCTGTACAAACAGCTCCATTGAGAGGCCAGGTCTTCTGCCCCTCCTGGCAGCCGCCTCTGTGACTTGGGGCTACTTGCTAAATGTCTCAGGGTTTGGTTTCCTCGTCTCTTCCACGAGACAATTATAATATCAAATACACTTTGGCAAATTACATATTTCTCCTTTCTCACACTCAGGATTTCTTCTTTTTCCCTAGCCTTTCAGTTATCACCATTCTGTAATAAATAGGTATAAAATAAATAAAAGGAGATGAGCTTGTCTAATCTCACCAGTAAAGGTACTTGGGACTATCGAATAGTTATATATATCATAATATCAGTTACAAATATGTATATTTGTATATGATATTTACATAGCAGTGTGTTTCTGTATATAACCTGTGTCTGTGTGTGTACTGTAGTTGTGTTTCATGTTTATAATATGTAGAAAGAAGAATCCAGGCTTCTGAGACTTTTTGACCTGCATGGGCACAGAGGCTCCTAGCAAGTGCTGTACAAACAGCTCCATTGAGAGGCCAGGTCTTCTGCCCCTCCTGGCAGCCGCCTCTGTGACTTGGGGCTACTTGCTAAATGTCTCAGGGTTTGGTTTCCTCGTCTCTTCCACGAGTGGTGACTTCCGTGGGCGCTTCCCGCTCTAATGTTTTCATCTCTGGGAGATAGAGCATGAAAGGAGCAAGTCGTGTGCTGGGCACTCGCCGACCTTCTTGCTAGATGCCCTGTAGCAAATGACCCTCCCTTCAGCCGGGAGGAGAGAAAAGGCCAAACCTCACCCAGGCAGATTGTCAGAGGCGCGGTGCTGATACTACCAGCTGAGGTGACAAGCAGGGGAGTCAGTAGCAGGCAGTGGCAAGAGGATCCCACACAGCTGGCAGGTCAGGGAGCAACCATGGAAGTTCTGTGGTCCCTGCTTCTGATTGTCTCATGAAGATGCAGGAAGGGATCGTCATTCATTCATTCCTAGGGTGTGATGCTGTTCTGGGTGCTGGGGTACAGCAGTGAACGAGACGAGGAAAAATCCCATAAGTCGTCAAAACCTTCTCTGGGAACTTAATTCACTGGCAGGGTTTCTGATGGAAAGAACTTAAATGGGACCTGGGACCCCCACTGTGCCCTGCAGAATTCCTGCCAAGGCAAGACTCCACACAGCCAGTGAAGGGCTTGGCTCCCTTGACACATGCTTCCCTCTATCCTGGGCCTTTTGGTTCGAGAACAAGTCACGCTTAGGGGCACAACCGAGGGTTTTGTAGCCATCTGCTCTGAGCAATGGCAGTAAATTAGTTTGGGGGTTTGGGGTTACGGATCTCATCACCTGAAACCCAGTCTTCTTGGGCTTCTTGCCGAAGCAGCTGACAAGCAGTGGTAGGACACGACCACAGCTCAGCAAATGGAGGCCCTTAAGCCTTCCTCATCTGTCAGGTACATATCCCACAGGTTCTCACCCGCATTTATCAAGGGCAGGAGAATGCAAGGCAGAGCTCAGGACCGGGGCAACACTTAAGGGGCAAGGAGGATTTCTTAGCTGCCCTAAGAATTCCTCCTATGGTATCACAGTATTTCTTTTCTTGCTCTTTTACCTCTTATGACTAACCTTGCTGTAATCAACAAGCTAATGAGAATGGCTTTGCATGAGGTACCAGGGACTGTAATAGATGCGTTCCTTATCTTTGAACATGTAATCCTCTCAACGCCCCCACTAAGTAGGTACCAGTATGACTTCCAGTTTGAACTTGAGGAAGCAAAGGCTTAGGATTGCTTTGCCCAGGGTCTCAAAACTAAGCAGGTGTAGAGCCTGATTCTGAATGCAGGCAGCATAGCTCCTAAGTGAGGGAAGTGCGTGTTTCCCTGGCTTGCATAGCCATTGTCCTCACTTCCTCCCGGTGTGGCTCCCAGGCCCCTCTTGTCCTAGCCCAAACTCCAAGGCCTGAACCCACTTGCCTGCCAGGGAGCACATCATAATACCTGGCTTCAGATTCGATCATGTTAGCTGCAGAGTTTTCTCTCAAATGGAATCTTGTCTATAGAACCCTAGTATGAATACAGATGCCCAGCAGAGCCACGGGGGTTGAAACAGGGGTAAGGCCTCAAGTGCCACTTTCCTGGCCTATTAAGCCGCCAGGGTTCCTCCGAGCAGCATTTGAAGTTTGTTATAATGGAAAGAGCGTGGGCTTTGGAGGCAGACAGAGCATTTCACATGACTCCTCTATTAACTACATGACCTCAGGCTGGTGGCCTCCACCTGGTCTATAAAATGAGTGTTCTGCCTGCCACAGGGGAGTTTGGTATGAAAGGACTGGTGAGAGGCGCTTTCCTGCGGTACACCCAGAGCATGGGTTCATTTCTCTTCTCCCCATGGCATCTCTGTGTGGCCTCTAGCTGGACATGGCTTGTCCCTCTTGAACACCTCCCCTGCTCCTGCCTTGCACTTCAGTTACCCTGGGCTGTCTCAGCTACATCCACCAGTTTCGAGGATCCTTTTGGGACCAGGGATGTATTAATAATACCTTTTCAGCTCTGTATTCCCAGCACCCAGAAATGAATTCATCATCACTGGCCCTGGCCCTGGGAAGCAGAGTTGAGGTGCTGTGGAAGGGACACAGCCCAGGGGCCAGGTCCCAGTTCGGCTTTACCCAGCCCTAAGACCCCAGACTCTTCACCTTTTTAAGTGACGGGGACTGGGCTATGTGTTCTCTTGGAAACTTGCTCATTCTCAGCGCCTGGGATTTGGTGCCTCATTTTAAGGATCACACCATATTCAGAGAGACGGGTGCATGGCAGCCTTCAGGATTTCAGTGGCCTCATTAAGTTAAATGGAAGAAATGTGTGTGTGTGTGTGTGTGTGTGTGTATTTAGGCAGTTGGTTCTGAGGACTTTGGAGGTTGATACTATGTGAAACAGTGAAAGTGATTATGGAAAAAATCATACATTTTGGAGTCAAACAGACCTGGGTTCCTAGCTGTGAGACCTCAAGCTAATTACATGACCTTTCTGGGCCTCATTTTCCTCTGAAATGAGGGGATAGTTCCTGCCTTGCAGGGTTACTGTGAGGAACAGAGATAAAGTAGTTTCCTGGCACATAGTAAGGAAATAAAGAAAGGGTAGCTATTATTGTCAATAAAGTGTGGCTATTTTTTATTACGTTGAATGTTTCTTATGAAAAATGGGAAAACCAATTCAGTCAAGTGCTTCCTGCCTTCGTTTCTCACCCTGTCTCGGGGGATGTGCGCATGGAGGTCAGCCTGCGGACTCTGGCCTGTGATTCATCTTCGGCTTCCCACACTCTTGGAGGCAAGACTTGTTGGCCTAAAGATGATTACATTGCCAGGAGTCCTGAGGATCCACCTTTACAAATATGGTTTACATTCACATTGGGCTCCAGTGTCTGCTCCTTTGGAAACACCATGAAGCTCCCAGTATCTCTCCAGGGTCCCTGCCCAGGTCGAGCCAGCCTTGGCCACCGCCCCCCGCCTGCCCCCGACTCCCAGGACTGGCTTCTTTCCTGTTATTCCTGACTTTGTGCCCCAAGCTTGTGTCCTCGATGTAGACAGCAGGCGTGTGCCCATTGCTCAGGAGAACCTCTGCCTGGCCTGGGGCGAGGGGGCTCTCCAGGCCACGGGCGCTGTGCCAGTGGCGGTGCCCGCTCCGCCTGTGTGGGCCCGTTAGGTCTGTTTCCTCTATATAGCAGCCCTTTAGATGCTTTTTAAACCTCTGCCCAGGAGATTACAATTTTGAGGGATTGGTTTGTTTCTAAAGTCCCTTAGGTGAGTTGATGATGTTATTTAGGCATTAAGATAGAAAAGAGGGAAACAGGAAAAGCCTCTCCTTAGGTGAACTGATCCTACTCAGCCAACATCCTTACCCTTCATAGCTGTCCAGCCCAAGTTGTGACTTGATGCACTGACATGACGTGGAGCTGCGTGGTTGGGAATTGCCTCTCTGGGGTGAGTCTTCTTAGGTTCAAGTTCCAGCTCTACCACTTGTTAGCTGTGTGATCTTGGGCAGGTTACTTTGCCTCTCTGTGCTTCAGTCTCCTATTCTTAAAATGGGATTGTAGTTTTTCTCCTGAGATCGTTTTGATGATTAAAGGAGCTCACAGGTGGTGGAACAAAGTTTGCTTTAAAAAAAAAGTTATGCTTTCATTAACCAAGTGATAAGCTACAGAGATTTATAATGAAGTCTTGTCCAAAGGATATTCATTTATGATTACTGTGCAGTGTGAGGGTGACCTTGGTGACTTTCTCTGCATTGGTACTGTGGGTTCCAACCTCAGTGTGGAGAGAGTGCCGTTTTTTCTGAAGAGTCCTCTGTGTATGTTGTGTGTGTGTGTGTGTGTGTGTGTGTGTGTGTATGAGGTCCAATTTGTGTGCATGAGCCTATATATAAGCTCAAAACTAGAAGGTTCAAGGTACCTACAATGAAAAAATAATTTTATTATATTTAGAAGTTACATATGTTTAATCAATTTGAAATATTGTAAATAAAGGGAAAAATAATAAGTAGATTCTAGCTGTGGTTTTGTAATTGGGTTGAACATTTTTGAAGTTGTATGATTTTCCTAAATGAAAGGAGTATGACTTTTTCTGTCCCTATCTCCTAATATATTTACATAATAAACTACCATAAAGAATAGTTTTTCAACAGCAGCACAGTTAACATTTGGGGCTGGAAAATTCTGTTATGGGGGCATCATCTGTATTATAGGATATTGAACAACTTCCTTAGCTTTTATCCACTAGGTGCCAGTAGCTGCCCCCACCCCTAGTCATGACAGTGAAAACAGTGTCCACTAGGGGACAGAAATGACCCCCAGGTGAAAGCCACTGCCGTGGATTATGACATCTCCATTTGTCGTGTAGTATTCTGTGCTTTTCTTTTTTTTTAATTAATTTTTATTTTTTTAGTTTGTTTTGCTTTACAATACTGTATTCGTTTGCTACACATCGACATGGATCAGCCACGAGTGTACATGAACTCCCAATCCCGACCCCCACCTCCCCACTCCCGCCCCATACCCTCTCTCTGGATTATCCCCGTGCATCAGTCCCAAGCATCCTGCATCCTGCATCAAACCTAGACTGGCGATTCGTTTCACTTATGATATCACACATGTTACACTGCCACTCTGCCAACCCATCCCACCCTCTCCCTCTCCTACCGAGTCCAAAAGGCTGTTCTATACATCTGTGTCTCTTTTGCTGTCTTGCGTACAGGTTTATCATTACCATCATTCTAAATTCCATATATATGTGTAAGTATACTGTATTGGTGTTTTTCTTTCTGGCTTACTTCACTCTGTATAATTGGCTCCAGCGTCATCCACCTCATTAGAACTGATTCAAATGCATTCTTTTTAATAGCTGAGTAATACTCCATTGTGTATATGTACCACAGCTTTCTTATCCATTCATCTGCTGATGGACATCTAGGTTGCTTCCATGTCCTGGCTATTATAAACAGTGCCGCAATGAACATTGGGGTACACGTGTCTCTTTCAATTCTGGTTTCCTTGGTGTGTATGCCCAGCAGTGGGATCGCTGTGCTTTTCTGTATTCAGGTTTTCCTCCCCATTCAAATACGTGTGTGTGCATGGGCACACTAAACCCTGAGATCAGTTCTCTGGAACCACACAGTAGCATGTGGAAAGTTTACTAGTTCAACCTCTATGAGCTGGTCATCAGGATAATTTCCCTATCATGGTCATATTCAAAGCATAAAACAAGATAGATTGCTGAACTCCATAAAATTGCAGCCCTTCCCACCTCAAAATCAAAAAACGGGGGGAAAGTGGCAAAAGAAATAACGCATTCGTATACAAAGATCCTTCAGAATTTTTCAGCCACTTTTGGTGCTGACTCTCCAAGCAGAGAACCATACGGCCCTACACCCCAACCATCAAACAGATATTCCTTGGATGTCACTGCTACTTAAATATATATTAGAACCAAAGAACCTAATGTCATTCAAAAGACAAGATAGGATTAGTTTTTTCCCTTCTTGAGAGGGCCTTTTGGTCCCTTTTCTGCTTATATTTTTGAATGCCCTTCAAGCAGCTGTTTTGCATGTTGATGGTGATGTAGTAGAATTTAATGAACTGTGAGCTAAAGCAGAGGGGCTGAGCCACAAAATAAATGAGTGGCAGCAACTGGCTCCTGGAAGCTGGCACCTCCATCCCTTGCGCGCACATGCAGATACTGCTGCTGGGTGGGGACCAAGAGCAGCAGAGCCCAGCAGTGCCACACATGGAGGCCTCATTAATGAGGTTTCAGGGTTTCCTGCAATTGTTCTCTTTATTTCGTCTATCTCCGGGTCACCTCTAGTTGAGGAGGAAACAAACCATTTGTGCTTTTGAGCCCTAGAGAAAGGGAGTCCCTCCCACTGTCAGTGCCCCTGGGCTTCCAGGGTATCATCACTGGCTCATTATCCTGCCAGAACTTCCTTTCCGAAGGTGTAGATTGCCACAGAGTAGGACTGAAGTTTTTGGTCAGTTAAGTGGGATGTGTTTGTTGAGATTAAATTTATGTTGTTATTGTGAGTTGTTTTTTATGAACTAGATTATTTACACCAGAGACAAATAAAATAATTAAAGGAAATTGGTCAGATTGAACATATTCTTTGTCAAGTCCGGCAGTATTCACTAATAAGACTTGGCAAGATCAGGTGAATCTGTGCAAACTTGATTTTGTTAGATTCTTTTTTTAACCTTAATTTGATGAATGTATCCCTGATCTAAAATTAACTCCTGGCTTGATGTATCTTTGGAGTTCCTTACAGTCAGAAATAATGTCTGTGGTTGTTTCTTCTTACTTCATCTCTCCATACTCCCCTGTAAAGTGTAACCATAGGACAGATATAAGGAAATTCCCACAGTTGATTCTAAGAAGATCCCAAAGCAAAACTAATCATGGACTCACAAATGGTGATACCTTATATCAAGAATTACAACTGAAAAAAATCTACAACAAAGTAGCACCACATTTGCGCCCCCTCAAATGTTTATATTTTTGAACTTGCTGCTGCTCAAATTAGAATTAAAAGTGTATCTAGAATATAGCAGGTTGACCTGGTCCCAAACCCTAGCTTTTCTTCTTATCTGTTAATGGAAGATGAAAAGTACCAATAACAATTATTGAGCACTTATATATGCTAAGTTTTTTTTTAATTTAATCCTACTGCCACCCTCCTAAGGTGCTCTAGTCCCATTATTCCTGTCTCACACCCAAGGACAGGGAGACTCAGAGGATTTAATAAATTTCCTCAAGATCTTGCTGATGTAAGTGGCAGAACTAGGATTCCAGCCGATGTCTGACTCTTGATGACTTTACTCATGTAATGTTTTGGATCTCAAACTCCCTGCAATAGCATAACTGAACTTCCATACGAAAAGGTTGTTCTGGTCCCTGGTAGGATGCTGGAGCCTAAATGCAGATGCTTGGGGACACCTGAGTTCCCTCTCTCTCATTTTTCTAACTTACACTTCTGATCATCTGCTTGTTGGTATAGGTGAAAAACTTGGGCACAATTTTGATGGAAATCAGAATGGAAGAATAAACTGATTACAGTCCATGTGTTGAGAATCATGGCATTTGGATAGACCTTTAAATATCAAAAAGTAAAAAGAAGCAAGCTTGTGGGAGAGGTGGAATGGGTACCACCATCAGTTCTGCCTGTAGTTTCTTGTTCATCCCCAACAAATGAGCAGATCCGTGAGATCCCCACCCCTACCACCAAAACAGTAGATAATTTCCTCTAAATTCAATGCAATTCCCTTTTCTTGCACGTTTCTGTGAATCAAGTAAATTTTACAAGTGGACAAATAGCAGATGTAATGATTCAGCTCAAATTTAGAGATAGATTAAGAGGATCTTCATAGTTTTAACATTATTGAATTCATTTTTATTTGAAAGAAAAAACCCCTCTTCTTATATCTCATTCAAGCCTATTTCTTGAAGGCTGAATCTTTTGGGTTATCTTCTTCAGAGTCACGTAGCTTTGATTCATCATTTACTTGAAAAATATTTATTGAGCACCTACTTATATGCCAGGCATTGTTCTAGTGCTACAGACAGATAGTGGTGAACAAGACTAGAGTGTGACCTTCTTGAAGCCTGAGTTCTGGTAGTTTAAATAACGTAGATGAAAAGGAGATCAAGCCATAGGAAGAGCACATCAGGTGAGGTTTTGAGGGCTTCAGAGAAGTGGGTGGGAGCAGTATTGCAGATCCCTGCAGGGCAGAGCCCAGAGTCTGGGCTTCATTCTGGGTGTGGTGAGAAGACATGGGGGGACCCTGCATGAGGGAAAGACATAGTCCGACCTCTGTTTTCAGTCACTCTGGCTGCTTGGAGTCTGGGAGACCTTGAAGGGACTGAGGCATGGCTGTGCAGGTGGATAGTGAAGGGTAAACGTGAGATCTGTTTTGGAAATGTAGCTGACAGCATCTGCTGATGGATTATATCGTAAAAGGGAAGGTCAGCATTTAGAGTTAGTTAGAAGGGGAATGGCCAGTGACCTATAGGAAAAGCAACAGAGGATGACAACATGGGAGCCAAGAGCAGAAAGTGTTTGTAGAGCCAATCAAATGCCAAGTGGTTGAGGGAGAAGAGAAAAGGTCACTAGATTTCCACCAAGGATGCTGTTGACCTCGACAATAGCCATTTCAATATCTGGGGATTTCTTTTTTCCAAGTATAGGTGATTTTATTTTTATATCACAGATAAACCTCTTTTTAAGCTAGTGACACCCCAAGTGTTTTGCCACATTTCTGCTGAGCTCAGCTACTACCCAATTAAATCATCAGCTGGTCCCTGTGCCCTTTGCATCTCACCAGTCACTGTGCCACAGTCACCTGTGAGCGCTAGGTACTCAGCTCCTGAGGGCTGAGACTGTGTCTTCTGCATCCTTGTGTCCCAGCCTGGAGACATTTCCTGACTTGGTTCACAGACAACAAGAAGGAAGGACTCCTCTAATCCCAACTCAGGTGTTCTTGGCACTCCCCACTTCACCAACATTAGCATATATGACACTACTGCAAATGCCTGTTTACTTATCCACCCCCATTGCACGCACAGACACAGGCACAGACTAGGAGTTTTGAGGAGCCCTTTCGTAGCGCTCACCATTGTGTTCCCAAAGTTAACATGATGAATGCTGGATCTACAGTTGGTGCTCAAAACACTTTTTAAAAAATGCATTTTGGAAGGAGGGAAAAAGCAAGCCTGGAAGGAAAACTTACTTCCAAGTTGGAAATAAGCCAAATTCCACAGGTAAGCGAACACATTCGTTTAGAAGATGTTGATCCTTGAAAGAGAAGTACTGTCTCTGTTCAGATGCAGCTGATGCAGGGGAACCGTCCTGCCTCACTTTGCACTGGAGAGGCTGCTGCTTTGATCCCTGACCACAGCTGAATTCTGGAAGGCTGTCACTGTAACATGACCCCGGGCTTCTGACTCATCTTTGGCTTGTCCTCGCTGTTATATGGGCTGCTCCATTCCATTCCTCAGAGCTGTATCAACCAAGGAAAATTAGGGGAACAGCCATCGCTTTATTTAAATCCAAGTAAAGAATGTTGCCGACGCTGATTCCAAAGGTCATTTTGGAATTGCCCCCATCTGGGGCAGAGCAGAGCAGCAGTGTTTCCTCCCTAGAGTAGTCCATCTGTTCACTGAGAGCTGGGGCTTGGGCGCACACACACGCCTGGGAAACACTGTGTGCCAGATTCCTCTCTGGAGGTTCTCAGTGCCTGTTAGCCCCTCAAAGCACTCAGAGGTCTTGCAGTAAAAACAAAAATGCATCCCTTTTGCTTTGGAGTCCCATCGCTTTTAATTTATCTGAATTCACCGACATGTACTGAGTGACAATAATAGTAACAATAATGAACGTTTTTGTTAGTAATATGGTCCCAGATACAAGCCCACTCTTTCATCCATGCCCCAAACAGAAAACAAACATCTTTTCCAATCCTGGAGGAGAAAATGGCTGTGGAAAGTTTCCCATCCTGAAACTGTGTCTACTGTACTTTATGAGTGGAAGGGTTTTCAAAGGTGGTTTGACTCTCTTTCCTTTTCACCTCTGTCCCTGATGCTAGAACCTAGTTCCTATCCAAGCTGCCACTCCACCATCAGTGTTCCTTTTGGAAGCGCATCAGGAGTATTCGCTCAAGGAGCTGATTCTGAGTGCTTTGCCTGGGGTCACTGTGAGGTCCCACCCAAAGGGTCATATATAGGAGTGTATAGGCTTGCCTTGGGGACACTGGGGCCGGGTGGAGGGTGTCTCTAAAGGTTCCAAACTCTGCTGTCTCTGAGGTCAGAGTGCTTCTTCCCATGTCTTGTGTATATTTACTATGGCAGGTTTTCTTCTCTTCTGGAAAAGGTGCAATTAAGTTGATGTGGCCTCTTACAACTGATGGCACCCTGGAATCAAGGAAATACTGTAGTGAAGAGTCTGCCCAGGACTGCTCTTTCACGGGGCCGGGCACTTCTGGAAAACAAGTGCACTTTGGGGAATGCTGCATAGAAGGCACGTGGGAAATAAATACGTCCGGGAGAAAATGTAAATTGAAGGGAGTAAATGATGAAAGATTAAGTAAACAGTTCACTGTGATGAATCTTACTTCACATGGAATGAATAATCGGGTTTGGGTTTTTTTTTCCCTCCAGAGAAAGTAACTCTAGTCTTTATTTTGGGAAACTGGAACTACCGAGTTCTGTCTAAGGTTTGCTTCCTAAATAACCCTGTTATTTGTTTGTTTATTAGCATCATAGATGTTTACTTTTCTCTCCCAGGAATTATTTCTTCAAAGTCCTGAGGCCTCTTTCTAAGGTGAACGTGGCTTCCCTCGTGTGGTGGCTGTGATTTTCTGCTTGTCTCGCTAGGTGGCTGTCCCCACCCCATATGTCGTCCTCTCAAATGTGCCTGCCTCCCCCAGGAGCCCTGCTGCGCCGTCCCCAAGCAGTGAGAGTGCTCTGACGCTAGCCCTGACCGACCCGCTAACTCAAGGACCCGCCTGCCAACTCAGGCATCATCTGATGGTGGCACTCTCTCCAGGTGCTTGTGAATCAAGTTATTGGGCATTAAAAGAGGCAGGACCTGGACAGCAGCTTGGAAACTTCTTGTGCCACTTTTCCAGCTTCCCTTGTCATACTCTTGCCACTGTGACACTCAGCCTAGGTGTGGGGAGCCTCCGCCCTGACAGTGAGCCTTTGCCTCAGGTCCTCTGTGAAGTGAGGCGGTGTTGATGATGTTTGAGAGGGGCTGGGAGACCAGTGAGGAGGCCCAGGACAGGAGGGGGAGTTCCCCTGAGAGCTGCCCCTACTCTGACTGGTCATATTTGTGAGCCAGGAAACCACTGAGCTATTTTGATCACCACAGGTGCCCCTAACTCAGGCAGAAGAGCTGTGGTCCTCTCTTTAATTTTCTTATTGTTCCAACTCCCCGACCCCCACCGGCCCACAGAACTTGCAGACCTGTGGTCAGTGTGACTTGACCAGTATCACCCCTTCCCACATTCTGTTCTTTTTAGGTTGTTTGGTGTTTTTCTTTCTAATATTTCTTTCATCATTCAGCCAGTGCTGGCATTGGGTTGAACTGGCCACACAATCCAGAGGAAGTGGTGGTTTTGAGGTTGGATTCAGTGGACTTCTCAGGGGGGCTACTTTCTATCCCGGGGGCACATGGACCCATTTGTTTAGTGTGTGTCTCCCATGCAGCATTCCCCAATCATTTCTCAGAAGTTCCTGGCAGACAGAAGGTCCCCTGTCCACTGTTAACGAGGAATTTACTCAGTTCCAGGACCCTCTTGATTGTAAGATGCCACATCGATGGAACAGCACCTTTCCCCAGGTGACTGGAGCCCTTCTAGGACAGTCTTTGCATCCAGCCAGTAGCAGCTAACTGGGCTCGTCTCCTGGGCTAGCCCCAGGAGATGGCCATAGTGTGGTGGAGCAGGGCACGGTCTGGGGAACGAGCCAACAGCAGCTTCTGGGGCTGTATGACTAGGTCATAATTAACCCAGGCACATCCCTTCTTTTCTTCCTGGAGTCAAGTACTTTACCTTCCCTTTGGTTTAGAATTTAGTTCAAAGTACAAAATATGAAGCTATAATGGCTTGGGGAGTTTCCTGTTTCTGGTGATACCCCTGACACATCTCATATAAATTAACCTGGTCCCAAATCAAGTAGGCCACATGTAGAAAAAAATCACACCATTGCCAAGTAGTAATTGAGGAGTGTGGTTTTAGTTTCCAAATGTAAAGTTTGATCAGGGGGCCTTACTATTTTTATTTTTGATTTCTAGTTTAATTTGTGATAACCAGGGAAAGTTATATTGTCCTTATAAGGGTAAGGCAGGGTAAGGCATAACGTAAGTTTAACATATGTTAAACTTACTTTAAAAAGTAAGCTTTATAACTTAGGATACCTCCTTTGTGATTACACTGGCATTTTTTTTTAATGTCATATGTGATTGGAAAATTTGTGTAATCTCACTTTTATGTGCAGGGTTCCATATATTCATTGTTTATTTTGTTATTCAAATCTTGTATATCCTCTGCATTTTTGTCTGCTTGGTCTGAAATTTCTGAGAAGGGAGTTTTAAGTCTCTTATGATGCGTATATGACAGTCTCTCCTGAAACTCTAACAGTTTTTGCTGTACAATTTTGAGGCTGTGCTATTGGATGTTGTTGTTTAGTCTCTAAGTCATATCTGACTCTTTGCAACCCCATGGACGTCAGCACGCTAGGCTTTCCTCTTTTTCACTATCTCCTGGAGCTTGCTCAGACTTATGTCCATCGAGGCAGTGATGCCATCCAACCATCTCATTCTCTGTCACCCTCTTTCTCCTGCCCTCAATTTTTCCCAGCATCAGGGTCTTTTCCAGTGAGTCGGCTCTTTGCATCAGGTGGCCAAAGTATTGGAGCTTCAGTTTCAGCATCTGTCCTCCCAGTGAATATTCAGGGTTAATTTCGTTTAGGATTGACTGGTTTGATCTCCTTGCTGTCCAAGGATACATAAAAGTTTATGACTCAAGTCATTTTAGTGATGGAGTATTCATCCCTATTAATGATTTTGCCATAGGTCCTATTTTTATCTGATTAACATTGCTACCTAATTTTCTTTGGTCAATATGTATTTGCCTTCCCAGTCTTTTATTTTCAACTTTTCATTTTGTTTTAGGTGTCTCTCTTGTAAGCAGTATATAGGTGGCTTTTTTAAAAATCCAATCTGATAGTGTCTTTTAATAGATGAGTTTTATCTATTTACATTTATTGTGAGTACTTTATATATTTGGACTTATCTCTGTCTTTCAGTTTGTCTTCTGTGTACCTTGCATTTTATTTGCTTTTGTTCTCCTTTCTTGCCTTCCATTAGATTAGAGAAATTTTCTTAACACTCAACATTCTCCCCTCTGCTAGCTTGGTCACAATAGATTTTATTTTATCTCTTAGTCTATTTAAATCTATTTAGTGACTACCATTAAGTATTTAACATGCATACCAAATGATAACTTTTTTCTTATACAGTTGTTCAGGATCTGTGTCTTCTCAAACAACACAGATTTTTACATACTTAAAGTCAACTAGTAATTACAACAAAGAATTGAAATCCTGGCTCAAAACACTGCCATGTGTTCTCAGCCTCCTGACTCACATGAGGATTAGAGGCATCCTGACTGATTGATAAAGCATGAATTTTTGCTAATTCACTCTGTTTTATACCCTGGGGTGTTTTGTGTCATCTGTCTAGTTCAGAGTGATATGTTCATTCCCACCTCATAAAAATCTCTCAAGTTCCTGAAAATGTTCTGAAGTAGGATTAGACCAAAGAGAGCTCAGAATCCTACAGCCCAGTGTTAGTACCTGTTCCCATAAATCCCGTTTGTCACATGTAATGATTTCCAGTGTGAAAATCTAGGGGTTCCTCCCTGTTAACACCTGCTTACCTATCCCTTGATGCCCAAAATTTAACGTGCATGTGAGCCCACTGGGGCTTTCTTGCTTCCATGCAGATTCGAATTTGTGTTTCTAACATGCTCCCAGGTGATGCTGATGCTTTTGGTCCAGGGACCACACTTTGAGGAGCGAGTGCTGGGAGAATGAAATGTAGTTAGTAAAAGGGGGCTTCGGCTCCAGGCCTGTTTCCTTGATACTTCACAGAGCAGCAGATTTCAGAGGCATTTTCTGGGAAGTGGTAGGATTCAGGATCATTTTAATCATAAAGATCACCTTAAGGCCCTGCAGAGCCCTGCCTAAATCCTGCCCTGGCCCAGAGTTCTTTCAGGCCCGTGTAAAGCCCCTCTTGACTCCATCCCTCTGGAGGTCAGCACAGCACATGCTCTCAGGCTTGTCATTGTATCATTTAGTTGTGACTCTGTGAGTCAGTGCCCTGAGGAAGAGCCTGCCTGGGGCCAGGGGCAGGCTTCCTGGTAATTTATGTCTAAGACAAGCTTTTAATAGAGATACACTTTTAAACAGTAACCAAGAAAAAGATTCTCTCTTTTTAACGGGTATCCATTTATAGGACTCAGCTGTTGAAGCTCAAGGGTAGCATTAGGCTTAAGTTTAATCTTCTGTATACCGTAATTTACAGCACTGAGTAAAGCATTGTACATACAACTATTTCAGTCATTTGCTGTGATAAATAGCTATTGCTCTTGGCGGAACAGAAACGCCATCTCTGCTTTCCACTTATGAATATTGAATGGTCTCAGGCAGGCTTTTGCTATACGTTTTTAAAGGGGAAATCCCCACCAATCACATCTCCTCAGGGGCCCCAAATGCCGTTTCCCTGCTGTGAGCACTGGTCAGTGCTCCAGTCGGACCGCAGTTCCTGGTGAATGTCACCCAGGGCACGCCCAGCAGCTCCAGGCCCCAGTCCTGCTGAAGGCTGCAGTTTTGCACTGAATGCCTTGAGCTGTTAGGTAGAAGATTTAGCTAATGGCAGGAAGCCACCAACAGGGATCAGGGAGATAGCTTAGAGGCGATAATCTGACGCAGGGAAAATAGAAAGGGTGTGATTCTGTTGGATTCCTGATGGAGAGAAGATGGTGTCAGCGAGGGAGATTGAAACTAATAGGAGCAAAAGGAGATGTGGGAATGCCCAGGTTATAAATCTCTAGTGATAAACTCTTTAGGAACACAGAGACACATATGCCTTCCTCAGACCTCCCTTAGTTCCGATGCTGTGTTCCCTGCCAGCTGGGAGGAGGCAAAATGTATCTTCAAATACAATGCTCAGGTCCACTGACCAGCTTGACCCAGAAGTTCAAGTCCAAGTCAGCTGGTTACCCTAGACTTGGGCTCCCAAAAATCCCCCCTGCCGCCCGTTTCTTTCCTGTGGACAAACTTTCGCCATTGGAGGAGCTGAAATCTTCAGATTGGCATCCTTTGGTGTGTCTCACGTGTGTGAGTCTCCACTGGGTCCTTATAAGTACTCCAAGTATTGCACTGGATGGTGAGATAAGGACTCAAGGGCAAACGTGAGCAGAGATGATGAACGAGTGAGATGGTGCGCTCTTGCCTGCTTCTGAATCCTCTGACGGAGGCTGTCTTCCGCAGTCACATTCCCAAATGCCACTTCTCAGCAGTATCTCTAGAAGGTGATTCCTTTGAAAACAGAGATGAGAGGCTTCTGTTCTCACTACTGCCTTTTGAGGGTGATCATGTATCTTTAGAAACAGCTACAGCATCTTGCCATTTACGAAGCACCCTCTCCTAGCATGTTCATTTTGATTTGAGTAACAGCTCAGTAAGGTGGACTGGTGGAGGCTGGCTTCCCAGGTTTGGAAGCTCAAAGAAGTTTAGCAACTTTCCTAACATCACATATCTTACCTCAGTGCATTTGCCATGAACAGAGACCCCGGTGAGAAAAATACACAGAGGCCACCAAATAGTATGTCCCCAATTGGAGACAAATCCACCTTTTATGAACCTGACAGTCTTTGTATTTCTAATTCCCAGCTCCAGGCAATGAACACATCTTCTGACTCTCTTATATCTCTTTCACCTGAGATCTGAGCTTTCTCTAATAACTATTTGAAAAACAATCTTAACAGTGTTGACTCTGAAGAAATGTTATTCAGCCTGCCTATAGGTTATGATATGCCTTTTCATTTCTTGGCCTGAAGATTCCTTCAGAACAAAGTCACAGTCATTTCAGCAGACATTGAAGGCAGTTAGTTAGTGTGATCTGCATGCGAATAAATCCACTCAGCATTCTGATTAGTTATAATGGGTGATGAGAGAATTGTACAAACCAAAAACTCCACATACCTGTTTCATGCATGTAAACCTACTAATGAGAATGGGTTTTGGCAAAAATCTGAGCATTGATGTTCCTGCCACTGGACCTCAGAATTGCTTGTTAGTATTCTGGGAACCAGAGTGCACAGATACAGTACAGCTTGATCCTGAGGGCCTCTCTTATCTCCTCACCTTCGATAAGTTTGTTAAACAGGAAGATGAGAGGAAGCAGTCTGGAGAGAGGATGATACGTAAGTGGCTTAAGAGACTTGGCAGTTTAGGACTCCTTGGCAACCTTGCTGTGACCTCCCACCTCTCCTTACCCATCTGTGAAATGGGCATGGTGACTATGCACCAGGATTATTATTCAAGATGATAATCTTGAGAACATCTTGGCATGTGACTCATGCTATAAATACACCTTGCTGCCACGTGGAAAATAGAAGTTTTTAGCTGAAATGTATAATGGGGTGAGGCAGAGGGTATCAGTCACTGGTAGGAGGATTGCCAGAGGCAGGAGGTGTGTGGGAACGAGGCAGATGCTTGCCTAAAGAAGGAGAACATAGAGAAGCGTGAAGCATCTGGGGCAATGTGATGGAATGTTCAAAACAAACAAACAAACACAAAATAGATGTTTGGACGTCTGGCCTGGATTTTGAAAGCAGTCAGGGGGTTGGAGATGAGCCTCTATCTTTTCACATTGCAGGCTCTGTGCTCCTGCTTTTGGCACACACTGAACTCCAGAGGCCTTATCTAACCAGTCCCCATGTGGGGTTCAGCTGCTGTATTTAAAGGCTGGTTGTGTGGGAGATGCAGGGAGGGGTTAGAAACAGCCAGACCCTGCAGCTAAGCTATATGGACATGACTGTGGCTCTGCCACTGACCAGTTAGGTGACCTTCAGCTGACGCCTCAGCCTCACCGTGTCTTAGTTTCCCCATCTACAGAATGCAAGTAATATTAGTCCCGTCTCAAAGATTGTCAGGAGGACTGTCAGGGCACCTAAGGTCTGAATACATAAGCATAGCGAGGCACTTCTCCAGCCTTACGAATGGCAGAGAAGAAACACAAACTAGATGGGTTGAGGAATGTTCACCTCCGGAGAACTGAGTATGTCAACCATGAATTATGTGATCATTCTCAGAGGAGGCATCTGCTAGAACAGAGGAAGAAAGGTCACAGCCAGAACCATGTCCCACCTTGGCTGGACCACTGGCTATATGCTGAGCGGGTGGTGGACGACTCATTTTACTCAGGTCTTGAAACCCCAATGCTTCTCTTCCCTGCTCCCAGGGAAGTTGGAAGCTTGGTAGGGGTGGGGGTAGGAGGGGTCTGTATCCACAAAAGCAAATGCCAGTGGCCACTGTCCCAGAAATTTTTATCTCCTTATCTTATACGTGTCAGTCTTTCCCAGTCATTTGCTGATACTGTATCTCTGCTCTGGAATCCTGCAAAATCATTCCCCTGTTATCTGTCTGCCTCAACGTGGGGGAAAAAAACCCTCTCATCTGGAACTCTTGTCTAACGTCTGCCATCCTGCCTCCCAGCAGCGTGTGGGCAGGTCTGCTCTGTGCCGCACACGTCTTCAGAATGACTAGATTTCAGGTGTTCAGAGCAAGTGTCTTTAAATCCACTGGTGAAAGGAGACAGCAATCATCTGCCGGTTGGTGTTTGCCAAGATGTGGCCTCATAACGGGTTGAAGTGATGGCTGCTGGCATGAAACCTGGTTCCCCCTGGGCGTACACCCAGCCTGAACAGCTCCTTTAAAACCAGAAGCAATTTGTCATCTTTTGATTCTCTTCCAGTACTGTCCCTGTCACAGGTAGATAAATGAGGTGGCATATGGGTGTCCAAACGCAGGATCATCTAATCCCAGCGGTTTCCTGCAGAGCCAGCACTCCGTGAGGGTGGAGAACACAGTGGGGTGGTCCCCAGCTTCCGAGTTGTGACCATAAGCACATTGTTTTTCCCCTGCATGCACTGTTTTATGCATGAAATGCTTTCTCAGAATCTCTCAGCCTCCAGTGTGCCATCGATAGATGCGTTCCTCATTTCAGAATCCTGAAATAAATTACACATTTGTAACCTCAACATCTCACGTCTGTAGTTCCACTGAATGCCACTAATCAAATCAGTGCCTCAGCAGAAGCCAACAGGCACCCCTGAATTAGAACTAAGGGTTGGGCTTGATGTTCTAAAAAGCCTTGATTAAAGAAAGCCAGTGGGAATGGAGGATGCATTGGGGTTCACCTGGAGATGCATGCTCTGTATGTGACTTGAAAGATACCCACGTAGTTTTCTACACAGCCCACTTGGACTTTAAATTTTCTCAGTTGCATGAAACTGAAGTCACCAGGTTCATCCCAAGAATACAGTAGGCAGAAAAGGTCTCCTGATGCCTCTGGGTGCCTCATGGGTGAGCTGTGACACCCAGTAGATGAAGACTGGGCCAGTGTGGTGAGTGAACTTGGCTGGCCAGGGAAGGCCTTGTGCTTGTATCAAGGGGCTGACTGTGTTGCTGGTCCTGCCAGACAGCTTTGATTTCTTCTGTGGCCACACCCTTCATCCCTGCAGGAGCCAGAGTATCTGAGCCCAGGCTTGGCTGGATTAACTCAAGTTCATCCCTAACCACAGCGAGGATACCTGCCCCAATAGTGTTTCAGTGAATCCTCGAGCATCACTGAAGCAGCATGAGACAGGAGCAGGTGCAGAGCATCTTCTCAAAGCCAGATCTGCTCAGTGTGGAACAGACTCTCACACAGGCCACTGATGCTGGTGACCAGGAGTTTATGGCCAGCTTCTCAGTATCCAGGGTTCTGAAGGAGAAACGAGCATGAACTGTAACATTTAAACTTTCTTCCACAGAAGAAATCAAAGCTGTTTGGCAGACCAGCAACACAGTCAGCCCCTTGGTATAAGCACAAGCCCTGCCCTGGACCAGCCAATTGAGTTTTAGCCAGTGGTTCATACTAGCTGTCTTCTAGAACCCCGTGGGGCTTAGACTACAGACACTGTGATTCTCATGGGGTTAAAAGATGGGTCTGGGTTCCTGTTCCCTGCCTCTTCCAGCTTCTGTTCTGCATCTACAGACTGTGTGTTTGCTTCATCTACTTGATAAGGTTGAGGAGGAACAAATGAATTAACAAATGTTGCAAGCGCAATAGATACATCTTAGCTCTAAGGCTGAGTAAGGCATCTTACTTACACTTACAGAAAAAGGGAAGGAAGTGTGATTTCATGGAAGATGATAGAACAGAATAGCTTTCTCATTAAAAGACAGGCACAAAACTAAGTGAATCTTTAAGGTAATTCTGCATTTCATTCATGGTGAAATCACAGAATCTTTTTTTTTTTTTTAAGCTAAAAAAGGCTGAGCCAGCTGTACATGATATATTAAACCCACACATTTACTTACTTTAGAAAAATTTCCTATTTTGAGATGATCATTCCTGGGGGAAAAGAAAAAGCAATTTTGGTGTGCCTCCTGTCCATTGAAAAGGCTCTTTACATGTAAAGAGTGGTTTCCATTCCTTGAATCAGTGTCTCTGAGTTCTGCTCTCTTCTCAAGCTATGTCACAAAGCCAGGGAAGGGAGGGCTGCAAACTCCTTGAGGAAGGAGTGCCTTCTAACTCCTCTTTGCTACCTCAGTTCAGTTCAGTTCAGTTCAGTCGCTCAGTCATGTCCGACTCTTTGCGACCCCATGAATAGCAGCACACCAGGCCTCCCTGTCCATCATCAGTTCCCAGAGTTCACTCAGACTCATGTCCAAGAGTCCGTGATGCCATCCAGCCATCTCATCCTCTGTCGTTCCCTTCTCCTCCGGCCCCTAATCCCTCCCAGCATCAGAGTCTTTTCCAATGAGTCAACTCTTCGCATGAGGTGGCCAAAGTACTGGAGTTTCAGCTTTAGCATCATTCCTTCCAAAGAAATCCCAGAGCTGATCTCCTTCAGAATGGACTGGTTGGATCTCCTTGCAGTCCAAGGGACTCTCAAGAGTCTTCTCCAACACAACAGTTCAAAAGCATCAATTTTCGGTGCTCAGCTTTCTTCACAGTCCAACTCTCACATCCATACATGACTACTGGAAAAACTATAGCCTTGACTAGATGGGCCTTTGTTGGCAAATAATGTCTCTGCTTTTCAACATGCTATCTAGGTTGTTCATAACTTTTCTTCCAAGGAGTAAGCGTCTTTTAATTTCATGGCTCAGAGTATCTGGCAAATAGTAGGCACTGAATCAGTCTCTTATGAATGAATGATTGAGATATTTAATCCTTTAAATCATTGATATTCAGCCTTTAGCCATCAGAATTGTTCACTCAAGGGGTGAGAGGGGGTTGTTAAAATACAGGTGCCTGGGCTCCACCCCCAGAGCTTTTTGACTCAGTGGATCTGGGGTGGGGCCCGAGATCTTATATTTCCACCAAGCCTGCAGGTGATGCTAATACTGTTGCCCAAGGGGCTATACTTTGAGAACCACTGCTTTGAGGGCCATTTTACTTTTCCGGTGGTACTCCTGCCAATGAGGAGACCTAAGACACATGGGTTTGATCCTTGGGTTGGGAAGATCCCATGGAGGAGGGCACAGCAACCCACTCCAGTATTCTTGCCTAGAGAAGCCCATGGACAGAGGAGCCTGGCAGGCTACAGTCCATGGAGTCGCAAAGAGTCGGACACAACTGAAGCGACTTAGCATGCATACACCACTTTTCCAAGTCTTCCAAAAGATTGATATTTATAACTGTTTGACCTTGCCCTGTAGAACTGAGATATAAAATTGATAGGATTTGATCAGATAGAAGAGCTGCCTGAATTTTTTTTTTCAATCAAAAACTACATTCTGTCCCTTGTACAATTATGAGAGAAGCAAGAATTGAATTGCCTCCTCCTTCATGGCTGTAACAGGACACAGCCAGCCAGGGTAGGGGTAGAGAGGCGCACCTTGCAACGTTTAAGCCACATTGCATCTCCATCCAGTTCTGGAATCCACACTTAGTGTCAGATGCGCTTAACTGTAAAGTTGAAATGCGATGTGACCTTTTGCAGAAGCTGAGTTGAGCAGAAAGGGTACAGGAGAGGTGCCTATGATACATAAGGGAACACGTTATTTTGCAAAGTCTTTTCCTGCTGCCTGTCAGCCTGAGTGAAGTCATTAAGCCCCACCGGGTTCAGAAACAAGAGGGAGTTTCATGGCCTGAGGAAGGCTGCTCTCTGCATAGAGTCATTCTTTTAGTTCCAGATGTCACTTTGGATGGCAGGCCAGGAGCTAGAATTCCAAACCCAGGCTTGAGGAGGGTGCTGAGAAAGAGCTCAGAGATGGTGGGGACACACAGTAAAGGCCAGGGATGGGCCTGTAGAGGTACCAGAGGGATACCAGACTCCCTGAATTCAGAGAACATCGAGATGGAACCTGAGAGGGCAATTGAAGGAAGGGAGGGGACCAAGGCCTCCCTTGAGCTTGAGGTAGTGTGAGCATTTAGTGGCCTATTGCTACATAACAAATGACCTCAACATTTAGCATCTTAAAACAAACAATATTTATGGTCAAGATATGGAAGTGCCTTAATTGGGTGGTTCTGGCTCAGAGTCTCTCATGAGGTTGCCACCAAGCTGTCGTTCAGAACTGCTGTCATCTGAAGGCTTGGTGGTGTGAGCAGACCCACTTCCCAGGTGGTTCAGTCACCTGGCTGTTGGCCAGAGGCCTTGGTCCCTCGCTCTCAGTGCCTTAGGCCTCCCCCTCGGGCTGCTGACAGTGCAGAGGCTCACTGCCCTCAGAACCAGCAACCTGAGGACCAGGAAGGGGAGTCAAAATGCCATTGATGAGCTCATCTCAGAAGTGAGTCACTGTCAGTCACCCCTGCTTGATTCTGTCCTTTAGGAAGGAGTCACGATGCCCAGCCCACATGTGAAAGGAGGGTGGTGAGGCTCCACCTCCTGAAGGAGTGCCACCACAAAGAGAAAGCCCCATTCATCCTCCTCTTGCTGGGTCAGGAGAACACCAGGGTGATTGCTAAAGGGCCTTTGCTGAAAGGCGGTGGGAGCTTTTCAAAGGACCCCAGAGCTGGCTCTGGGGGTTTGCCTGACTGAGTTGAGGACAGGTTGCGGGGGAGGGGAAGAGGCATTCGAAACTCTCTGTGGGCTTTGATCCCACTGTCCTGTAGGTGCCATGCAGGCCCCTTCTCTCTCGCTTAGAAAGGAATGAAGCCACCTCTGAGTCCCAAAGCTCAGGCTTGGTTCCAGAGAAGAGTTAGGAAGGGCTGGCTGCTTAGAACCAGCTCTACACTGATGAGAGAACGATACACAGTATGGTGTGTCTCCTTGTAGACTGTCTGCCCGCCAGGTCCCCAGAAGGGGAAGAACAGGTGTCTCAGGCTGCAGTGGTATTCTGGAATAAAGAGGAGCTTCTGAGCTGTGCCTCTCAGGAATGATATTTGGGGGGCAGGTGGTATTATGTAGCAGGAGGGGGAAAAACCTTGTACCTTTTTATTGAAGTGATCACACTCAGGATAATGGCTCAGTACCACCAGGCATGACAGCGGCCAGCCCTTTGTGGCTATGGCTCCTGGGTGCCACACAGATAACCTCCCACAGGGGCGAGGACAGATGCTTACATAGCCACCCCAGCTCCATAAGTGGATTCTGCTTAGCTGTGCTGTTGAGGATGCTGAACCGTTGGTGGTCATATTGTACTATGTCTCTTCTTATCTCCCCCATCATCCCCAGGGAATAAGCTAATCAAACTTGCTGATGATTTTACACTGAGAAGGAGATAGCTAATAACTTGGATGACAAGTATTAGAATACAATGTGATGTGGATAAATTGGGTCCATGTATTAAGGGCTATAAAATGAGATTCCATCAAGGCATGAATAATGGTGCCTGTGGAAAGAATTAATCAAATACCCCATTAAAAGGTATAGGAATTCTGGTCAGATAGCCCCTGTTTAATTACACTCCTGCCCCCCGCCCCTACTTCATTCCCCAGAAGCTGCTTTCTACTAGGAGATATATGGAAAAGAGTTGAAAGGAAAGAATAGAAAAATGGGGACATACATTTTGATAGAACGAGATCACGAAGACAGATTTAAAGTAACCGTGTTTAATTTAGGGGGAAAAAAAGGCAATTGGCATGAATAATCATTTACAAATGTAATTTCCAAAGGAGCCCTGTTTATACCATTCAGCAAATGCCAACAAAGCATTTACTTTCTAAAGGGAGAAAGCAAGACAAGAGAAATGAAGGCATCTTCAGGAATGGACCAGAGGACATCCAAGCCATAGAGAAGAAGCAGATGTGAAATGAATGATACAGAAGACAGACTCAACTTCTGAAAGATCTCAGAGAACTGGCATTGTCTGGAGAAGGCTTCCTGGAAGAGGAGACTCCCGCCGAGCCCCAAAGTGTGGACAAGCTTCCATGTACTGCAAATTCGTGAGCACATTCTGGTGGCAGGGTTTAGGGAGAAAATGGGCTGGAGCAGAACAGGGGGCACCCATGGGATTCCTCTCTCCATGTCCACCACCACCACCACCCTGGTCCAAGCTATCATCACCTCTCGCCTGGACAACTGCAAAAGCCCGCCAGCTGTTTTTCCCTGCTTCCACTCTTGTTCCTCTGCAATTCATTCTGCACACAGAAGTGAGAACCAGAAAAGTTAATCATATCATTCTCCTGCCTTGTGTCTTCCCATTGCTCTGAAGCTAAAAGTAAAAATCATTATCATGGCTACAAAGTCTTGTGTGGTCTGAACTACATCCTGTGCCGGGCTTCCTTTCAGTCTCTCTGTGCCAGTCAAACTGGTCTTCAAAATCTCAGCACACTGGGTATTCCTGCCAGGGGGCCCTTGCACATGCTTTTCCTTCTCTGTGTATGATTTTCTTTCATCCCCTCTTCCTGAAACTGACTCATCCTTCAGAATGCATTTTAATGACTACCTCCTCTTAGAAGACTTCCTGATTGTCGTAACTTGGTCCACTCTCCCTCATACCTTAAAAACAAATGTTTGTGGTGTGAACTTATAATTCATGTCTCCTCTACTAGGCCACAATGGGCTTCCCTGGTGGCTCAGTGGTAAAGAATCCACCTGCCAATGCAGGAGACACTGGCATGAAACAGAGATCCCATGGAGAAGGAAATGGCAACCCACTCTAGTATTCTTGCCCGGGAAATCCCATGGACAGGGGAGCCTGGCAGGCTGCAGTCCATGGAGTTGCAAAAGAATTGGACACGACTTAGCAACTAAATAATAACAACAGGGCCACAAGCTCTGTGAGAGTAGGAACCCAGACTTTGAATTCCCCAGAGCCTATCACAGTTTTAATAACAAGGCATTGAATAGGCATCATGACATTTCATTAGGAATAATGAGACTAGTTTAGAAATTCTACTTGACCAGTCACTATGTAAGAGAGTACCATTGTGAATTACTGGCAAGAAAGACCTGAATTCATGTCCAGACTCTGCCACCTGCTGGCTATGCTGGTATGAATAAATCCCAGATCCTTTCAGAGCCTGTTTCTTCCTCTAAAGTGGAGATACTAACAGCCACCTCACATGGTTTTAGCAAGAAATTAATAAAATAATATAAAATCATTTTCAACTGTAAAACCAGGCATAAAGATGCCCTGTCATTTTGCTCATGCATGGTATACTGGGTCATTAAACATCTGTAAGATGGATGGATGGATGGATGGATGCGTGAACAGATGATCAGTTCTAGAACCAGCACACGAGCCAAGAAGGGAACCTGATGTAAGGACAGCATGCTGGAAGCCAAAAGAGGAGAGAATTTTTCAAAAAGTAGGAGGAGTCTTTTGAGTGCCCAGAATATCACATACAATAGAGTAGGCAAGAAGAATGAGGGGGGGTAAAAATCATTTACTCTGAATAGAAGGAAGTCACAGTGATGACCTGAGGGCGTGTCCTCCTCCCCTTTCTTATTGTGGGTGCTTTCAGTGACATGCCTTATTTGTAAATCACTCTACTGATTTTTAATCTTTGGGGGAGAAATCAAATTGATTCTCATATACAGCAGAGCTGGCCGGATTACTCCAGCTGCTGCCAGCAGGTGCTGACAAGTGAAGAAGTGAACATCAGAGGATAAGAAAATATGCTAAATACTTACTTTCATAAGGCCTAAAAACATTGGTATTTAATAAATTGCCATGGATAATCTGGTTTCAGTTTCAAGGGTTGTTTCACTTTTTACTCCCTGCCTTCCGGTCAGAATAGGGCTGTATGTGTAGGCAGGGACCAGTGGTGTGAGCTCTGATGGCAATTGCTCATTCCTACATGGCTTTTTCTGTCCCTGTGATGACACCTCACTTCCTACCACAACCATCCATGCAGAGTAAGTCACTGTAAAACACACACACTCGCACACACACACACACACACACCCCTAGCTGAATTCCTGTCCTTTTGATTGGCTGCTTCTGCATCGTGGTAGGGCTTGGGCTCACCTTCCGGCCAGGCCCTGATCCAGCCAGTCTGTTTGTCCAGAAATAAAGGATAAGATTGCCAGTGCTTCAGGCAGAAGAGTGTGATGGCTCACAGCCCAGCTGCTTCATCTAGGGCCCGCTGTCGCCTAGCTTAGATCTCAAGTGTAGAGGATGGCTATAATCATGCTTCCTCGGAGAGGTGGTGTGAAGATTAAATGCCATAATGCATGTAACATGCTTAGGTTGAGCCCAACCCAGCCTTAGAAGTGAGTTAATAGAAACCCAGAAGTCAGGATAGATTTAACCCCTTTTCCAAGATCTCCTCTATCTTTGAGCATCACTGCTGAGCCCCAGCCTGGCTGCCCTGGAGGAATTTCCCATGGTGGGTATTTCATACAGCACATAGCTCTTAGAGGCTGGAATTGGAAATCTTGAGGAATTCATGAAGGACTTTTGGGGTGGGGGCTGGGGTGGGAATGGGGCAGGGCCAAGAAAAGGGTTCAGGAAAGAACTCTGTGGAATTCCTAGTGATCCAGAGATGAGGCCTGGAAGAGAAGCAGAAGCCAGCCAGGAAGGCAAGCAGTTAGACCTGAAACATCTGAGTAACACTGTCACAGAACCCAAGCAGGAAGGAATTCCAAGGAGTATCAAACACTTTAGAAAGGTAAACTAGACAGTAACTAAGCAAAAAAAGTTTTTGAATCATATTTGCCTTTTCAGGAATTCAGATTAATTTAGTTTGGGGAATTTTAAAGACACACATTGTAATCATTGGAAATACCCTAGAGCGTTGTAAAAACCAGGGTTGGAAATCACTTTACCCTCTATATGCTAAGAGTAGAAATCAATCTTGCAAGCAGATTTTAAAAACTCCTGAGCCCGGGAAAGAAATCAACCTGGCTGTCAAATCTGCACTAAGTCCTGCTCCTGATTATCTCCTCCCACCCCCCGCCACCCTCTGGCTCCTTTTCTGCACTGTTGGCAGGAAGAAGGATACACATTCCTGATTTCTTTCACAAATACAGTCCCTAAAAGAACCAGAGGAAGCATGGAGAATATAGAACCAGAATGGGATCAGTTAAGTCCTCTGCCTAATTTCTTTTGTCAACCGCGCCCCCCAGCCCCGCCCGCTGTTATTTAGGCCCCTTTTGTGCCTTTACAACCAATGGCTGTAGTGAAGATTCAAAGGCCAACTGGGTTTGAAGAGTACTTTGACTTTTTTGTTGTTATTGTTATTTCTTGTCTTTAAAAAAATATTGTTGAAGTATAGTCAATCTACAATGTTGTGTTAATTTCAGGTATACAGTGAAGTGATTCAGTTATACACACGCATATACAAATATATTGTTTTATTTTTACATTCTCTTCTGTTATAGATTTTTATAAGACATTGAGTTTAATTCCCTGTGCTGTACTGTGGGTCCTTGTTGGTTATCTGTTTTATCTATAGTAGTGTGTGTATTTTAAGAGTGCCTTGACTTTTTAATTTTTTATTATATCCATCAGTTTGGGAGTTTTTTTTCCTGTGCAAATCAAAACAGTCCCCATACATATTTAATTTTAAGCGTTAAAAATCCTCCCATCTCCATGTATGACCCCATTCATTTCTTTTCTCGATTGTGTGGGTGCCATAGCCCTGGAGCATATAATTTAGGGTCCTGAACTTAATGGGGGTGTCTGGAGGTCACCGTTAAGTGGATACACTTCTTTATTAAGTCAATATTTGATAAAGCCTTTTGAAATGCTAATAAGTATGTTCGTGGGACTGCCTGCTAAGATGAGAGAAAAGAAAAAAATTTAAAGCTTGCTTTTATTGCTCCAAACCGTAAGTAAATGGCCAGATCTATCTTCCTTTCATCTATCATTTATATTTATTACATTTGGTGAGTCTGGTTAGTGGTTTAGATTCCTTAGGTTTTTACTACATCCAGATTCCTGTTATGCAGTCATCTCTGATAAAACCTAATGGGATACAACCCTGGACCCTGGAGCATAACGTGATGCCAGACCCCATTGCAAATATGTTTCCTACTAAAGCAAACTGTAGTGGAAAACATTAAAGAGAAACATTCCCCGGTCACTTCCAATTGCAAAAAAAACTTCATAAATCACTAGTTCCACAGAGAGCTCCCCCCAGATCACATTTTTTTTCTCCCTGCCTCATTACGTCTATTGTGAGAGCTCCCTTTGCCCACATACTCCTGAGAAAGTGATTATGGTGGTTTGTGCCCTCCTTAAAAACATGGCTTGTGTACCAGTTTTTTTTTTAATGGGAAGTTATTTGCATTAAGAAATCATGCACTTGGATGTGTTGGCATGCACCAAGCGCAAAACCCAGACAGTAGGAAACTGCAGATTAGATGGCCCGAGTTTTCAACAGATAAATGATAAGGAAAATAGATCACTTAAGGAAGTGGTCACTTAAAAGTAGCATAAAAGATGTCTAAAAAACGGGTAAAACTAAGTGCCAGTGTCTAAGGATACACACTAAGGTAATAAAACCATAAGTAAACACATGGAAACAAACACATAAGTCAAGAGTGTGGCTGCTTTGGAAGGAGGGAGGAGCTGTGATTGGGATAGGGATAGGATAGATGTGGTGGGGGGGCCCTGGGGGCTGTCGAGGTTCTTTTCCTCCACCTGGTGTCCAGAGGATGTTTGCCCATTTGTTTTGTGCATGTTTGAGTGCTTGTACAGAACAAAGATTTTACAGAACAAAGTTTTCATTTAATGAGTCTGCTTGGGGTTCACATTACCTATAGTCTTAAGGAACTTGACTTTGGCTTGTAATAAAATATGTCTTACTTTCTCACAAAGAGGAATACCATAATTCGAGCTGGAAAGGCACCTGGAGTTGCCTGGCAGTTCTGTCAAAATCGAGAAGGAAAAGAAGATCGATTGGTGGAGATTTTATGGGTTCTGGCTGCTGAAGACCTCCTGATCTTTCTTTTTCCCCTTCCTTTTATTTCTGTAGTAGTTCTTTGCTTTTCATCATGGGTTGTGCTGTGCTTAGTTGCTTAGTTGTGTCCGACTCTTTGCTACCCCATGGACTGTAGCCCACCAGGCTCCTCTGTCCATGGTGGTTCTCCAGGCAAGTATACTGGAGTTGGTTGCCATCCCCTCCTCCTGGGGATCTTCCCAACCGAGGAGTCAAACCCAGGTCTCCCACATTGCAGGTGGATGCTTTACCATCTAAGCTGTCACGGGTTACACACCCACAAACCTTCCTCACTTAAAACAAAACCTAGAACCCTGACGACAGCCACGTTGCTCCTGCCCTCACTCCTCGGTGATCTGGGGTCACCTTTAAAGACCACAAGGGGGAATTCCCTGTGGAATTCCAGAGTGGTAAGGACTCTGAACTTTCACAGCTCAGGGTCTGGGTTCAATCCTTGGTCGGGAAACTAAGATCCCACAAGCCTCACCATAGTAGCCAATAAATAAAGATCATGGGGATTTGCTTACTTTACTCACCCTGGCTGTTAGTCCCCCACTTTCTCCCCCTCTATGGTCCCTGCAGATGCCAGTCTGAAGTGGCCACCCTAATGTAATTTTAGAGTGACCTCTGACAGACCTGTTCCTCCAGTTGGGATGTCATTTCTTTACCTCAAGGCTTTCACCAAGACATTTAGCATCTTCGTTTGAATGATTTACATGAGAGTTCATTTCAATAGAGAATGAAGTTGTAAAGAACAGGACTCTGGAAACCTGAAGTGGGAGCCCAGTAAAGGAAGACCTGAAAGGGAGTTGGGAGTTTACCTTTTCTTCTTTCTCTTCTCAGCAGATTGGCCTCAACGTGTTGATTTTTTATCTTCAATCTAGAATCTCACTAAAACACATTTACACCTGTCTCTGGGGCAGCTTCGTGAAGCTAGTTGTCCAACTCTGTCAGTGCCAAAGCCTGAGTCCAACCTGCTGGGACTCAGAAGGGTAGGTCAGCTCCTTGAGGGCTGCTCACCATTCAATTCTCAGCCTCCAGCATAGGGCATGGCACACAGTACATGCTCAATAAAAACCTGATGAGCTGGGCTTCCCTGGTGGCTCAGTGGTAAAGAATCCACCTGCCAGTGCAGGAGACACGAGTTCGATATTTGACTCCAAGAGATTCCACATGCCGTGAGGTGTGAGGTGGAGCCCAGTCCGTGCGCTGTAATTATTGAACCTGTGTTCTATGGTCCGAGAGCCACAGCTGCTGAAGCCTGGTGCGCCTAGAGCCTGTGCTCCGCAGCGAGAAAAGCCACTGCAACGAGAAGCCAGTGTGCTGCAAGAGTAGCCCCTGCTCACCGCAACTAGAGAAAGTCCACGAAGCAACGACTACCCAGCACAGCTGAAAATCAATACATATTTTAAAAGATTTAAATAAATGTTTTAAAAATTAAAAAACAAAACACACTTGATGAACAAATGAATAAATGAGGGAGCAGGCCAACAAACAGCTTGCAGCAGCAGGGGAGCACAGGTGGGCAACGAGAGAGCCACTGCTGCCACTGATCACTGCAGGCTTCTGGGGACATCGCTTCCCTGGTCACCTCCACCCCTGAGCATCTCTTCTTCTGCGGCCTAACGATTGACCCCCTCCGCTCTGTGCCTCCCCGTCTTCAACGAGAAAATCGGCCAGTATCTCATTTCTGAGAAGTGACAGCTCTTAGCACATTTCTCCCACTGGCTCAGCACTTTGGGGTCACAGAAGTATTTTCCCACACATTGTCTAAAACCCCATGAAGTAGGTAACATCCACTTTATAGAGGAGGAAACTGAGGCTGAGAGGGTGGCTGATGACTTTTGAGGGGCAGGGCTACGCCCAGACCTGGAGCTTTGGCTCCCCACTCCCAGTGTCCTTCCTGCTGCCCTTGGCCCTGGTGCAGATCCACGTGACGTGGGAGCTGGAGTCAGCCCTTGCCCTCAGGGAGCTTAAAGCCTAATTCCAGCACAGAAATGTCTACCTTAAATAATAAACATGGTTCAGTGAAAATATGTAGCACTCCTTGATCCTTCTCCAGTGTCACTTCACACAGATGCTGTGAAAGGCTATTTCACTGTTACGTCTTAGAAAGGTTCTCTCTGTGTAAACTTACTGAGTACAGGCTGGGGTGGCCCAGCAGTCTTCACTGTCTGCTGTGGGAAGGAGGGGGAGAGCATAAATAATAGAAACCCAAAGGAAATCCCAAAGACCTTATTTAGCCAATGGTGTCATTCTCACACTTCAGTGGATCTCGTTAGAAATAACCACATCACAGATAGAAGGAAAACAAGGATCTAAATAATCCATAGTCTAGAGAACTGTTCCATGACACAGTATTATAGCAGAAGTAACACTACTGCCTTGCACAGACAAATGTCCGTGCTTTGGAGCTTTCTTCCCTCTGACTTCTCTTATATGTCTTCTGATACTCTCTCTCTGTGACTGCATGAGGGAGGCAGGGCTGGTACTGGGGCTTAGAAGCATTGACTTCTAAGCCAGTGACTGGCCCAGGGCTCCTCCACTTGAGTTAGTGCTATGGGAGGAACTTGAACCCATGCTCTTCTCAGCCCCCACCTCTTTTCCTACTTCCTTGCCTGCAGTGACCCCTCTTGGGCTCCTTTTTCAGCCGTCCTTAAGAAGGACCCAGCAGGAATTCCCTGGGGGCCTAGTGTTAGGACTCCAGGCTTTCATTGCCGTGGCCCAGGTTCAGTCCCTGGTCTCGCAGTGGCAGCTCAATGACTCACGTGCTCGCGGCACTGGCTCTTGCCAACACTGGCTCATGTTACAGTGGTTAGGCATTCACTGACCACTTTGCAGTGTTATAACCATTTAATTCGTCTATGCCTAGGAGGAAGAGATACTTTATTTGAAGCTTAACAGTGAAAACCTCTGAGACTCTAGTTCACTATGATTACTTTGGGATGATTCGGGATCTGCCCACCATGCTCCTGATCCACTTAGGGAAGATAACTAAGAAGGGCTCTGTCCAAGACACACACAGCCAATGTGCTGAGAACGATTGTGGCTAGGTTCAAGAAGGGAAGGCAGACAGATGTCAGAAGGCAGGATAAGGAGAAAGACATTTTAGGACCTTCAGAAAAATAACCAGGTCTTTTAATGCTCCTCTTAGGGCAAAACAAGAGTAAAATTTATCTTTTGTTATCCTGGGTTGGGGATAGCACTGAGGTTCACATCAGTCTGTCAGCCTTGACTGCATTAGGGCAACCTGGGCAGCTTTCACATATCCTGTTGGCAGGTTTAAAAAACTGGCATCAGTTTTTTAAAACTCCACCTTGGTTTCAGTGTGCAACCAAGCTTGAGAACCAATGATCAGATGGGTGGTAGTGGCTTTTCAGGTGTTGACCTGGCTGGTGGTGGTTCTTGTTCAGTCGCTCAGTCACGTCCGACTCTTTGCAACCCCATGGACTGCAGCACGCCAGGCTTCCCTGTCCTTCCCATCTCCCAGAGCTTGCTCAAACCATGTGCACTGAGTCAGTGGTGCCATCCAACCATCTCGTCCTCTGTCGTCCCCTTCTCCTCCTGCTTTCAGTCTTTCCCAGCATCAGGGTCTTTTCTAGTGAGTCAGCTCTTCACAACAGGTGGCCAGAGTATTGCAGCTTCAGCTTTAGCATCAGTCCTTCCAATGAATGTTCAGGGTTGATTTCCTTTAGGATTAACTGGTTTGGTCTCCTTGCAGGCCAAGGGACTCTCAAGAGACTTTTCCAACACCACAGTTCAAAAGCATCGATTCTTAGGCCCTCAGCCGTTTTTATGGTCCAACTCTCCTATCTATACATGACTACAGGAAAAACCACAGCTTTGCCTATACAGACCTGGCTGGATTAAACTACATTTCCCAGAAGCCCCCATCCCGTGGGTTGCTCGTTGACGGGCCCTGGAGATCTGGGGGAGGAAGGCACAGCAGCAGCCATTCTGTACCACATGCGCTGTTGCCGGTTGGCTGCTCACCTCGCTGGTGGGCGGAGGCCAGACCTGCAGTTGCTCCACCTTCCCCGGATCCTCATTCAGCCTGTCCGACTCCTGGACCAAGTCTGTGTGTTTAGTTTCTTGAAGGGCTCTGGCTTCTGTGGGAAGATGCATAACATGGAAGTCAAAGGTATAAAGAATGGACAGAAGTTTCAGTTCATCCTCATGGGGTTCCAGTTAAAGCTTATGAGTTCCGAATTATTCTTGGTCTCTGCCACTTTCTGTCCTCTTTTCTTCCCAATGCCTGCCCTGTGGACTTCACACTCCATCATCAGATGCAAAAGCAACAGCCTTATAGAGGCCTTTTAAATAGCAATTGCTGTTGGAAAAGGTCAAATACTTGGAATAGACCCACAGATATACAGGCACATATACCTGTATGTTCAGATCCATTCTTATAGGTTCGCTTCTTGGATGAAATGCTCACTAATACAGGTGGCTTTCAGAATTGAGGATTAAGGGATTGTCTGTATCCACAGAGAGAAATCCTGTTTAAGAAGGAGATGCCTGTGGCTCTGACTGAAGAAGGAGGCAGGTTTGACAGCTCCCTGTCTCCACCACCAACCCCTGGGTGACATCTCAGGGGTGATTTGGAAACCTTCAGTAGATTGGTAGTATCCAGGCCTGGTGGTATGTGGGAAACCTCTGGGGAGATCTTAAACGTGCAAATTCTTGGGCTTCACTTCACATTTAGAAATCAGAATCTCGAAGGATTGGGGCTAAAAGTGAGAATTTGTTGTTGTTGTTGTTGTTATTGTTAGAGTGTAGTTGCTCTTGGAGGCTTCCCAGGTGGTGCTAGTGGTAAAGAATCCACCTTCCCATGCAGGAGACACAAGAGATGTGGGTTCGATCCCTGGGTCAGGAGTATCCCCTAAAGGAGGAAATGGCAATCCACTCCAGTATTCTGGCCTGGAAAATCCCATGGCAGAGGAACCTGGTGAGGTATAGTCCATGGGGTCCCAAAGAGTCAGACTGAGCACTTGTCAGCAGCAGCATAGCTGTTTTAAATGTGTCAAATTTAAAAAGTTTCCTCTACCCAAGCTTTTCTGGGGTGCTGGTAGCTTCTGTTTCTTCATCTGAGTGCTGGTTACATGAGGGTGCTTTGTGCATCCAAAGTACGAATCACAGGAGACACATCTGCGATTTCTAGCATCTCTTGTATGTATGTTATACCTCGATCAAATAAGTCCCACCTTCCTCTCCCTCATAATTCCATATTCCAGTGACTGGCCAAAATTCAGAACCACTGGACTAGCTGATTCCTTATATCCTTCATAGCAGTGTTCAGAGAAGAGAAACATTTAAAAAAATCCAGCAGTTGGGGAGTAGTCAAGATGCATGTATAACCCTAATGATAGAGTTCCCTGCAGTTATTGCAGCCCTGAGGAGGAATATGAAACAGTGGGGCAACGGGCCAGCTGGCAGTGATAGGAGTACGTGGCAGGACGCGTGAGAGAGGGCAGTTAGGAACATCACCTTGGAGCCAGACCGCTTTGGACACCAACTGAGAAAAAAGGAAAACCCACTTTCAGAGTGAGTGCTTTATCTTAAGGAGCAGTGAGGGGCCTCTTACGGATTTTGAGGATGATGATTGATAAAGGTGGCATTTTTGAAAGTACAATTGTAAATATAAACTTATCCGTCATATTTAACTGCTCACAAAGACATTGTTCGAAACACAAACAGAGCAGGCCCTGGAGCTGGGAATTGGGACTTTATCTTCCTTTGGTGTGAGGACAGACTTTTCCATCTCAGCTTCTTTCTGAAGTGTCTGTAATCTATACACTGTTCTGGTTGTGAAGTTGCTTAGTCGTGTCCAACTCTTTGCAACCGCACAGACTATAGCCTGCCAGGCTCCTCTGTCCGTGGGATTTTCCAGGCAAGGATACTGGAGTGGGTTGCCACTTCCTGTTCTGACCTGCAATTAAATAGAAAAAATTTTTAAAAAGATAAAGTCCCAGGTCTTCCATTTGAAGGCCTAGGAGGTTCCTATGGAGCATGGCTGTTATAGGTACAGTAAGATTTTATAATAGTGCAGGGAGAAACCTCACCAGCTGATTCATTTTTTAGGCAATATGTTCAACAGTGGTTCTCAACAGGGAGTTTGGACTTGAGGGAGGTGGATTCAGAGGCGCCAACAGAGAACTGGGGTGGATTACAATTATCTCTGGGGCTTTTTGAAATAAAGAAGTGCAGGCCCTACCTACACCCCCATGAATGGGTCTGCCACTCCTTCAGTCTGAGTCCACCAGCCTAAAAGCTGTCTTATATCTTCTTTAATATCCAGGGATGGAGTTTAGACAACCTCTTTTTGTCACCCTTTTCTGAGTGTGACAACTTTGTATACCTTTAATTCTCACCCGCCTCCACCCAGGAAAAGACAGCCTCAAAGTCTCAAACTCCTGAGTTTTCAAAATAAGGGCAGAATTAGACCTTAAAAGCAAGTACCGGTTGAGAAAATCAAACCACAGACCCATCACCAGACTCCTTTTGAAAGACAGATTTTCTTTCTCATTTTCATTTACAGTATTTTCATTTTATCTTTTCTTCCTCTAAACTCTATATCCTGCATAGCAGGATTCAGAGAAGTAACCATACCCTAAACTCTGTTTGGAGGACTATCTAGAGAACTCTTTGATTCCACAGGGAATCCCCTCTGAAACCCAACATATTCCTAAACACCCATCTACCAACTCCTTGGCATGTGCAAAGGGCGTGCACAGACCTACCTTCACATTAGTTTCTGCTGAAATAGTTAGCAAGACAGATCTAATAAGGAGAACAGTAACATGGGGCATTCCCAAGTGAGACGCTGTTTCCTGGGTGTCCACATTGTTTCCTTCCTTCCTCTCCTGCAGCATATTTGAAAATCCCTGTCCAGTGTCCACGAGTTGCCTCTCCCGCTGCCACCCCATCCTCACCTCAGGGCCTTTGCCCAGACTTGCTGAGAACTCTTTGCCGCCATCTTTCTTCCCAGCGTGTTTCAGGAAAGGGAAGCTCACTTTAATCGGCCTGGCCCGCATTCCCCTTGGTCTTCCAGGGTGGGCCCGGCTCTGGGGACACGGAGGCAGCTCTGCTCACGCCCGGCTCCAGGTTGTCTTGCTTTTACCCGCGTGTGGCAGTGCCCAGATTGCTTCTCAGAAGCATTGCATCTGTCTGTCTGTTTATGTGGTCCAACCGGCACCATCTAATCAGAACAGAACCAGATTGCTGAAGCTGGAGAGGCCTCCACGGTGCCAGATCAGGCCTCCACATGCTCTCGTCGCAGCCCGACTCACCGAGGCCACGCAGACGATTTGCCTAGAGCCCCTCAGGTGGGGAGAGACCTGGGCCACTCTCACAGGCATTCCAGGTCCAGCATTCCACAACTGCCCGTTCCCGCTTCTCACGAATGGAAGCTAAGTCTGCTCTGACTGTGTCTTCTCATAATTATTTTATGATCACAACGGTGGGTGGCCAAGACATTAACAGGTCCAACAGAGAGTCACAAGACCCTCAGACCTGGAAAAGTCCTGGACCATCCAGGCTGGGCTTTGGGGTTGGGAGGTATTGATGTGTTTTATATATACGCATATATGCTATGCTAAGTCGCTTCAGTCGTGTCAAATTCTGCAACCCAATGGACTGTAGCCTGCCAGGCTCCTCTGTCCGTGGGACTGTCCAGGCAAGAACAGTGGAGTGGGTTGCCATGACCTCCTCCAGGGGGATCTTACGAACCCAGGGGTCAAACCCACATCTCTTCTGTCTCCTGCATTGGCAGGCAAGTTCTTTACCACTAGTGCCACCTGAGAAGCCCTTGTTTTATGTTTGCCTTTGTTTCTTCTTTCTTAGTCCTCTTCTCAGTTACTCTTTATTTAGGTCACGGAGGGGCTTTTGCATATATAGAATTTTTCTGAGAACTCTGACTGTAGGTACAAGATGTAATGTCTCTTAACCTGGGTTTTGATAAGCTATACTGCATGCATTGTGTTACAATGGAAAACAGTCATATTTAAGTTATGTATCATATGTATGGAATTTGTGTACCATGATTTTATATTTGTAATGCATATATGTTTTGACATACTGATAGAAGTATCCTTTACACTTTGGGAGAAGAAATGTGGATTTAATTACAGGGGGACTTTTTGTTATTAGATATAATTGTTATTGTATTTGCTTTAGGTACACAATATAATGATTAGATATATGTATATATATATATTTTTAATTCATCCAATCAGTAGTGCACATACCTACTGAAAAATTCAGGCTGCACCAAAAGGCCTCCCACTGAGGTCACCCATTCACCCTCCTGGAGGCCACAGCTGTTAAATTCTCCCAAAGATGGGCAAGCATAGATGTGCTTATTTCTTTTTCTTGTTTAATGAATGGCTGTATATTATATGTATTATCCTGCTCCTTACCTTTTCAATGTAATGGGTTCGTTTATTACTTTAATACATATATATTGAGCTCCTGTTATATGCCAAGCAGTGGCTGGAATCCAGGGGAACCAAGTAGATTCACAGCCTCTAGGGACTTGTTAGGGGATAGAAACAGTAAACAAATAAGCATATGATGGCAGGAGAAGAAAAGTCAGTGTGGAAAAGGGAAGAGAGTGCTCTTGTATACGAGCTAGTCAGGGAAGGCCTGTCTGAAGAGGCTTGAGGCCAGGCCCAGTGTGAAGTCAAAGTGTTGTGGACACTTGGCAAAAGGACTCTGGGCAAAGCAGGCTGTGGGGGAAGACCCTGAAGCTGGAGCATCCTGAGCTGGTCATGCTCCTGGACAACAAAGGGCTGGGTGCCTGAGCTGCTGGGGGTGAAGCATCCTGAGACCACACAGGGAGGCTCAGTCAGCTAAACTCTTGTAAGTACTTGGGTTTGATTCTGAGATGGAAGTTATTGGACAGCTTTTAGATGGGAAGAGACAGGCTTACTGTGGTTGCTGGGTAGGGAACACCCAGTAGAAAGGGGAAGGGTGGGGTCAGATTCCATCAGAAGGTGCCTGGGGAAATTCAGACGAGAAATCATGTGGCCTGGGTTGGACTGGTGATGGTGACACTGGGGAAAAGTGTGTTCTGAAAATCTTTGGAAGACGTGCTTCCCAGCTGGTTCAATGGTAAAGAATCCTCTTTCCAGTACAGGAGACACAGGAGACTCAGGTTCCATCTCTGGATCAGGAAGATTGCCCTGGAGAAGGGAATGGCAACTCTTTCCAGTATTCTTGCTAAAAATTCCCAGAGCTAGAGCCCATGAGGCCGAAAAGATTTGAACATGATAGCCACTGAACATGCACACACGTGGGTGGACCGTCTGAGTCGTCAGGGAGCTGCAGGAGGCTAGGGTGGCCCCTGGGTTTGGGCCTGGACAGTGGGTGAGTGGTGGTGCTGGATGGAGATAAGGAAAAGCAAGGAGTTGGAGGAGACAATCTAGCACCTGGTTATGGATGCATTTGTTACATTAGACGTGCCAGTTCAACGGCAGGAGTTGGCAGATGGCTGGATATAGGGTGTGGACTGCAGACAGAGGTCAGGGTCAGAGAGACGAGTCTGAGGCTTATTAGCATATAGGTGGTCCTTAGAGCCCTGGGGACAGATGAGATTAGAGCAGCTGCCCAATATTTTTCATTCCATGGTTCCTCTGCAATAAACAGAGAGATGGACCTGGACCCCTGTCCTCACAGGGCCCCAGCCATTGCCCCAAAGGCCGAGGGCATCAGTGTCCTGTCACAGCTGTCACTCCTTTGCAGCTGAATGCATAGTGTGGTCACACAGTGTGAAGGAGAAGAAAGAACTCTGGGCTGGGGTCAGGACCTGGGTTCCGGGGTCAGCTCAGGCACTGTCAGCTGCGTGACGACCAGCCTAAGGCCCTCCTGGGTCCTATGCTTATCACCTAGAGGGACTGAACCAGGTGATCTCGGGATCCATCCAGCTATAACATGGTTTTCCTGTAAGTCAACCCGTATGAAGAGTAAAAAGAATTCCCATATACCGCATTAAAAAAAAAAAAACACATTATAAGGACATTTGTACAGTGAAAGAGAAACCATGCAATGATTGTGAAATGCTGCTGTTTGGGGCAAGGAAGGCGATTTCAAACTTAGAGAAAAGTTGCAAAAATAGTTCAAACACTCCTCCTCATGTGTGTGTGTATTTATTTTTACATTTTTAATTTATTATACATTTTTAAGTTTGAGAGTAGGTTGCAAATATCATATCGCTTTACCCCTAAATATTTCAATGTGTATTTCCTAGAAACAAAGATATTCTCTTAAGTAATAGTAGTAAGTTATCAAAATCAGGAAGCTAATATACTTGCTGCTGCTGCTGCCGCTGCTGCTAAGTTGCTTCAGTCATGTCCGACTCTGTGCGACCTCATAGACGGCAGCCTACCAGGCTCCCCCGTCCCTGGGATTCTCCAGGCAAGAACACTGGAGTGGGTTGCCATTTCGTTCTCCAATGCATGAAAGTGAAAAGTGAAAGTGAAGCTGCTCTGTCGTGTCCAACTCTTTGCGACCCCATAGACTGCAGCCTACCAGGCTCCTCTCTCCGGATGTAATTCAAATTTTTCCAGTTACACTGTATAGCAAAAAAAAAGAAAAAAAGTTGGAAATCCAGGATGACCTGTGCCTTTAGTTAGCATGCCTAACTCATGAACCATACTTCAGTCTGCCATCCACAGCCTTGACCTTTGTGAAGACTCAAAGTCATGTGTTTTGTAAAATGTCTTTTGATTTGGTTTCCTTGATGCTTCCTCATGGTTAGATTCAGGTTTTGCATTTGAGAGTGGAAGGCTCTTTAAAGGGGTGAAATCTGAGTCCTTAAAGGGAGTGAGATCTGAGTTGGGCCAAGGATGAACAGAAATCAGAACAGCCCTTTGAGTAGGTACCTGATCTCTCAGAAGCCTGAATGGGATTTGAAAGAGAATATTCACCTGGTGTGGACATGGTGTATGTGAAGTACATTCTGAGCTAACATTCTGGCAAGAAAGGGAGCCCTCTCCCCCGTAGACTTATCCTCTCCTGTTATTCTGAGTATCTGATAAATCGTTTTTCCTATATAAGGCCTGCATGAGCATGACCTGAGGGCTGATGATGGTTCTCATGTTTTACAAATGGGAGACCTGAGGCCCAGGGAGCACGTGTATTTAAGGGCCTCCACACTCATGCCCTTTCTACTCAGCTGTGCTATTTCAAAAGAGCGTTTTCTCCAACAACCCTTGCTTGGCTTTGCTCAAAACAAGGATTCAATAAAGACTCTAGCTCCATTTTTCCACTCATGTCAATGACTGATACTTGATTAGTGTTCAGGATTGCTGTCATCGGCATAATTTGCACAGATGCAAAGACCAATTTTGTTGTTACTGAGGCGGAAAGATCGATTTCCTCAGAAGTTATCAGAGTTAGAGGGAACCAGTAATCAGCGGGGTGTCTCGCTGACTGGTTCTGAAAGGAAGCTTTGTTGCCTCTGGCATCATGAGCTTCTATGGAGATGAGCCAGGAGGCTGGGAATTGGAAGGCCCAAGTGCCTGTGTACGTGCACCGCCTGGCTACTGCAGCACGGCCATGTGACACGGCGGTCAGCCTCCAAAGTAAAGAAACCTCAACCGCCATCGCTGCCTTCTCAGTGTTGCCCGGAGGGGCACGTGGGACCTTGTAGAGATCACCCTGGAGGCGTGGCCAAATGCCATGGTGATCACTGCCTCCTTACCCAGCCGAGGATTCCTGAAGAGAAGACCTCCTTCCAGTCTGGACTGCTGAGCGAGGCTGCCCTGCCCACCCTTGGTGCAGCAGCTGGAGTGCTGAGTTCAAGTCCACCTCTGCAGCAGACTGCCTGACCACTCCCAGTGTCTGGCAGTGGGCTCAGTGCGCTGAGTTCCTGGCCCCAGATCCTGGCACAGATACGCAGTCGTCATTGGTTTTTCCTCTTCTGCATCCTGTGCTTGCTGTCCATTTCCTTCTCCACACACTGTGCTCCTGCTCCTCCTTTCCCCTCTCGGGCTCCCTCAAAGAAAGAGTTACTGTTCTGTGCCAGAATATGAATCACATGGGCTTCCCTGGTGGCTCAGTGGTAGAGAATCCACCTGCAATGTCGGAGACCAGGTTCAGTCCCTAGGTCAGGAAGATCCCCTGGAGGAGGGCATGGCAACCCACTCCAGTAGTCTTGTCTGGGTACAAAGAGTCGGAATGACTAAAGCAACTGAGCACGCATGCACACACATACAATGGTTGGGAAGTTGAGTCCCCTCATCTCTGACTAGGAAAGTAAAAATCCCCAACAAATCCTGGTTTGCAAAGCAATGAGCTTGGCCTTAGGAGACTGGCACTTCATCATTTTAGCTGGAGGATCAGGACTGGATGCTGGACTGGGTGTGGGTGTGTCAAGATGGGGAGGGGCGAACAGTGGACCCTGGAAGGCATCCATCCACTAGGGGTAGCTGTGGGATCACCAGCCAGTGACCTGTTTCATTGGAGGGACCAGATTGTATGTATGTGTATGGGATGTGGGTATCTATTTTGATTCAAAATGAAGATAACTTTCCTGGAAATAAGAATATGGAAAAAATAAACAGTCTGAACATTTGCATGAATGGTTATGAATATGAACTAGGTTACAAATATAAGTATTTAGAATAGTAACAGAATGAACCCTTAGCAAGTGGTAATCATTTTCTCTGGTGTTTAAGGGCATGGATTCTGGAGCAAAAATCCTAGGTTTACATCCCAGCTCCAGTATTTCTAGTTGTACAGCCTTGGGGAAGTTACTTCACCTCTCTGTGTCTCGGTTTCTTTGTCTATAAAATGGGCATAATCATAGTACCTACAGGGTAAGATTGTTGTGTCAATTAAATGAATTCATTTACATAAGGCACTTAGAAAAGTGCCTGGCAGGTATTATCTACTATGTGAGAGTTATTATCTGTTATACTGATGAGAAAGTCAGTGAGAAAATTGGATTTTGCTTGTATCCAGGCGGAGAAGGCAATGGCACCCCACTCCAGTACACTTGCCTGGCAAATCCCATGGATGGAGGAGCCTGATAGGCTGCAGTCCATGGGGTCGCTGAGGGTCGGACACGACTGAGCGACTTCACTTTCACTTTTCACTGTCATGCATTGGAGAGGAAATGGCAACCCACTCCAGTGTTCTTGCCTGGAGAATCCCAGGGACGAGGGAGCCTGGTGGGCTGCCGTCTATGGGGTCGCACAGAGTCAGACACGACTGATGCAACTTAGCAGCAGCAGTAGCAGCAGGGGTATTTTGAGAACACCAGTGAAGAGGTTGGTAATCCTGAACTTAGAATACAAGCTCTATCTCAAGGCTAGGTTTGTATACCAGACACGGCACACATGGGACAGTGCAGGCTTCCTCTTCTAAAGCCTCGGATCTCCAGGACAGACATTTGGATCTCTTTGCTGCCGTACATGATGATGTGTTCTTTGAACAAGGATCTCAACATTGACTGTGTTAGTTTCTTAGGGCAACTATAACAAAGTACCACAAAGGAAATTGATTGTCTACCAATTCTGGAAGCCAAATGTCTGAGATAAAGTGTCAACAGGCTTGGTTCCTTCTATGGGCTGACTCTGTTCCAAGGCTCTTCCCAGCGCTTGGTGGTTTGTGAACAGCCATTGACCTTTCTCTGTGTGTGAGTGCATCACCCCAGTCTTTCCTTCATCTTCCATTGTGTTCTCCTGAGTGTATCTGTCTCTGTGTTCAAATTTCCCTTCTGCAGGACACTGTTGTATTAGATTAGGTCTCGCCCTAATGACCTTGTCTTAATTTGATCATCTGCAAAGAACCTATTTCCAAATAAGGTTATATTCATAAGTACTGGGGCTTCCCTGATAGCTCAGTTGGTGAAGAATCCGCCTGCAGTGTAGGAGACCCTGGTTTGATTCCTAGGCTGGGAAGATCTGCTAGAGAAGGGATAGGCTACCCACTCCAGTATTCTTGGGCTTCTCTTGTGGCTCAGCTGGTAAAGAATCTGCCTGCAATGAGGGAGACCTGGGTTTGATCCCTGGCTTGGGAAGATCCCCTGGAGAAGAGGAAGGCTACCCACTCCAGTATTCTGACTTAGAGAATTTCATGGCCTGTATAGTCCGTGAGGTTGCAAAGAGTTGGACACAACTGAGCGACTTTCCTTCACTTCACTTCATAAGTACTGGAGGTTGAGACTTCAACATCATTTAAGGGGAAACAATTCAACCCCTTACATTCACAATCCATTAAGCCCTCATGTCTGAATTGCGGAAACTGCCTTCCAGCTGGCTGATCCATTTCCTGTCACCTCTCATCCCGGCTCACTTTCCACAAAGGGAGGGAAAACTCCATTTTCACCACAAGGCATCTATTGCGTCCCTAATACTGTGATCTGAAAACAACATCGAGCTCAAATGGATCAAAATCAGACACCATCAGCACCATGTTTTCTGAAAGCCCAGCCTGTACCATGTTGCAGGCTGGGGTATGACCTGGTTCTGGGTAAAGACTTCCTTTTGTGTGAGGGACTCTACATTGGCCCAGGGCTTGCTGGCTGAAGTTCAGTGAGAGAATGATGAGAGGGGCCATTAGGGATCTTTTGAGTTTTCTCTGGGCTCTATTCCGGTACCCAGAGGCGGTCTCACAGTGCAATGGTATTAGCTTTGGGAAGTGAGTATCATTTCTGATCTGCTGCTGCCCAGCTGTGTGAACTTGGACCTGCCTCTCTGGAGATTAGTGTTCTCCGTAGTCCACTGGGGAAGTTGGATTCACAGTAAAGCTCACTTTATCTTATTTAATCCTCACAGCAAACTGCTAAAGCAGGTGTTGGTATCCCCATTTCACAGATAGTTAGTCAGTTCAGGTCAGTCGCTCAGTCGTGTCCGACTCTTTGTGACCCCATGAATCGCAGCACTCCAGGCCTCCCTGTCCATCACCAACTCCCGGAGTTCACTCAGACTCACATCCATCGAGTCAGTGATGCCATCCAGCCATCTCATCCTCGGTCGTCCCCTTCTCCTCCTGCCCCCAATCCCTCCCAGCATCAGAGACTTTTCCAATGAGTCAACTCTTCGCATGAGGTGGCCAAAGTACTGGAGTTTCAGCTTTAGCATCATTCCTTCCAAAGAAATCCCAGGGTTGATCTCCTTCAGAATGGACTGGTTGGATCTCCTTGCAGTCCAAGGGACTCTCAAGAGTCTTCTCCAACACCACAGTTCAAAAGCATCAATTCTTCGGCACTCAGCCTTCTTCACAGTCCAACTCTCACATCCATACATGACCACAGGAAAAACCATAGCCTTGACTAGACAGACCTTTGTTGGCAAAGTAATGTCTCTGCTTTTGAATATGCTATCTAGGTTGGTCATAACTTTCCTTCCAAGGAGTCAGCATCTTTTAATTTCATGGCTGCAATCACCATCTGCAGTGATTCTGGAGCCCAAAAAAATAAAGTCTGACACTGTTTCCACTGTTTCCCCATCTATTTGCCATGAAGTGATGGGACCAGATGCCATGATCTTCGTTTTCTGAATGTTGAGCTTTAAGCCAACTTTTTCACTCTCCTCTTTCACTTTCATCAAGAGGCTTTTTAGTTCCTCTTCACTTATTTCACAGACAGGAAACCTCTTAATTAAGAAGTTAAAGGACCCACATTTTTATATTATTAAATGACCGTGCCTCTTTTTTTTTCTTTTCTATCATAATTTATCACAGGATTGAATATAGTTCCCTGTGCTATATGAAAGGTCCTTGTTGTTAATCCATTCTATATATCTTAGTTTGCATCTGCTGATCCCAAATTCCCAATTCCTCCCTCCCCCCCCTCCCTTCCCCTCGGCAACCAGAAGCTTGTTCTCTGTGTCTGTAAGTCTGTTTCTATGTCATGGATAAGTTTCATTTATGTCGTATTTTAAATTCCACGTAAGTGATATTATGTGATGTTTATCTTTCTCTTTCTGGTTTACTTTGCATAGTACAGTAATCTCTAGTCCATCCATGTTGCTGCAGGTAGCATTATTTAATTCTCTTTTATGATTATTACTCCATTGTATATATGTACCATACCTTCTTTGTCCATTCATCTGTCAATGGACATTATGGTTGCTTCCATGTCTTAGCTATTGTAAATACTGCTGTTGTGAATATAGGGGTACGTGTTCCTTTTTAAATTATAGTTTTGTCCAGATATATGCCCAAGAATGGGATGACTGGATCATATGGCAATTCTGTTTGTAGCTTTTTGAGGAACCTCCATACTGATTTCCATACTGGCTGCACCAATTTACATTCCCACCAACAGTGTGGGAGTGTTCCCTTTTCTCCATACCCTCTCCACCATTTGTTATTTGTAGACTGTTTAATGATGGCCATTCTAATTGTGAGGTGGTACCTCATTATAGATTTGATTTGCATTTCTCTAATAATTAGCAATGTTGAGCATCTTTTCATGTGCCTCTTAGCCATCTGTATGTCTTCTATGGAGAAATGTCTATTTGGTTTTTCTGCCCATTCTTTGATTGGGTTGTTTGTTTTCCTGTTATTGTATGAGCTGTTTGCATATTTTGGAAATTAAGCCCTTGTTGGAGTGACCTTGCCTCTGTAACTAATTCATAAATCTGAGTGGTTTTCCATCTCGGCTGCAGAGTATAATCACTTGGCAGGACTTTGGGTTTAAGGTTTGATGTCTCTGGGAGTCAGGACTGAGGAACCCTATTTTGCAAGAGCTCTTCAGGTAATTCTGATATAGTTCCAGCATTGAGAGCACTGTAAACGTCCTGTGATCCTTTCTGGTCTAAAAGCTGGAGTAACGCATATTGCCTCTGTGCTTATTGCTAAGCTCCTTGGCCTCCAACTAACCCCTTTTCTCCCTTATGCCTTCCCCAACCAATGCCTCTTTCTTGTAGTGTCTCACTTTGTGATCAGTTGCCTTTGTGGCCCTCATGGGCTAGACTGGTCATCATGGAGCTAGATGCCTTCTACCAGATGGCTTACAGGTTCTGGCTTTTTGATCCTGACAGAGCCATCACCCTTCATTCACAGACTGTCTACACCGTATCTTTCAAATTGTCATTGAAACTCAGTAGTGGATCATGAAATCAGTAGAGCGATGCATTTAAAAATAAAATAGGGAAGAAAAGAGAACATAGGGTAGGTTACATAGTAAAGAAAAGCAATGTCCTGTGAAATTTCTGTTCTGAATTACTCTAATGGGAGAAAGCAAAGAGGAGCTAAAGAGCTTCTTGATGAGGGTGAAGGAAGAGAGTGAAAGAGCCAGCTTAAGACTAAATATTAAAAAACTAAGATCGTGGCATCCAGCCCCATTACACGACATGGCAAATAGAAGGTGAAAAGGTGGAAGTAGTGACAGATTTCCTCATCTTGGGCTCCAGAGTCACTGCGGATGGTGATTGCAACCATGAAATCAGAAGATGACAGCTTCATAGCAGGAAAGCGATGACAAACCTAGACAGTGTGTTGAAAAGTAGAGACATTACTTTGTCATCAAAGGTCTGTATAGTCAAGGCTGTGGCCTTCCCAGTGGTCATGAACAGTTGTGAGAACTGGACCATAAAGAAGACATAACACCAGTCAATTGATACCTTTGAACTATGGTGCTGGAGAAGACTCCTGAGAGTCCCTTGTATAGCAAGCAGGTCAAACCAGCCAGTCTTAAGGGAGATCAACCCTATGTATTCACTGGAAGGACTGATGCTGAAGCTCCAATGTTTTGGCCATTGGATGTGAACAGACAACTCATTGGAATAAAGTCCTTGACGCTGGGAAAGATTGAGGGCAGAAGGAATAGAGGGTGTCAGAGGATGAGATGGCTGGATGGCATCACTGATGCAATGAGCATGAACTTGACAAACTCTGGGAGATGGTGAGGGACAGGGAGGCCTGGCATGCTACAGTCCATGGGGTCACAAAGAGTCAGACACGACTGAAGTGACTGAGCACGTACACACACACACACACACAGTCTAAATATATATTTTATATATGTATATATATATGCATGCATGCATGCTCAGTCATGTCCAGCTCTTTGTGACCTTCTGGACTGTAGCCCACCAGGCTCCTCCTAGGAGATATATATATATAGGCTCTCCATGAAAAGCCCTTCTTACTGTGAGTTACAAAGTATAGTGCAGACAAAAAATGTTTCAGCTGCCCTATATTGGCATATACTTATCATTGCTTCAGAACATGAACTAAAATGCTGCTCCTCTAAGGGCAAAGAATGTCAGAGCAAGAGACCGAGAGGCCGTCTGGTCCACGGACCTCCAAAACTGGTGCCCTGCAGCTGCACAAGGATCCCCTGGGAAATTTGTTAAAAGTGCCAAATCCTCAGGCCCAGTCCCACAAAGTAAAATTCACTTGACCCAAGAATGTGTATTTTCGGATTCTGAGTTTTGGGAACCACTAATCTAATCTACTTTTTCTTGATTTGACATTGAGTGGTGTGCCCAAGGTCATATAGCTCATTAATGGTAGAGCTGGGATTCTCTACCCCTTGCCCTCCTCCATCTTTCCATCCCACAGGTCTCAAGGGAAGGCCTAAGCTGAGGTCCTAACATGGAATACTTGCATTAGAATTACCTGCAAAGGTTTTTAAAAATATAGATGCCCTGCTGCTGCTGCTGCTACTAAGTCTCTTCAGTCATGTCCAACTCTGTGCAACCCCATAGACGGCAGCCCACCAGGCTCCACCATCCCTGGGATTCTCCAGGCAAGAACACTGGAGTGGGTTGCCATTTCCTTCTCCTAGCCCACCCCAAACCAATTAAATGACAACCTCTGGGGATGGGCTTGAGCATCTGGCCTTCAGAGAGTGCCTCTCAAACTTTAATCTGCATATGTCTTCTCCCACCCCTGCCCCCACCCCCTGCCCCCAGGGCCTTG
>SJXQ01000246.1:600674-627823 GCA_006408695.1 Aepyceros melampus
CCTTGCTACAGTGCAGACTCTGCTTAAGGTCTGTGTGAGGCTTTGAGATTCTGTATCTCAAAACAGGTTCCCCTATTGCTGGTGTGGGAACCAAGCTTTGTGTAGCAGGACCTTAAGGTATGGTCCCAGGTCCCCAAGAACCTCTAGACTTCCTCACCTCTGCCAGCATCTCCCTTGCCTGCCTCACTTTATACTCTGTCGGTTTGTATTTGCTTTCCCTTCAGCAGGCTTTCCCCTGTGGCTTAGCTGGTAAAGAATCCGCCTACAATGTGAGAGACCTGGGTTCAATCCCTGGGTTGGGAAGGTCCCCTGGAGAAGGGAATGGTTACCCACTCCAGTATTCTGGCCTGGAGAATTCCATGGCCTATATAGTCCATTGGAAGGACTGATGCTGAAGCTGAAGCTCCAATACTTTGGCCACCTGATGCAAAGAACTGACTCACTGGAAAAGACCCCAATGCTGAGAAAAATTGAAGGCAGGAGGAGAAGGGGAAGACAGAGAATGAGATGGTTGGATGGTATCACCAACTCGATGGACATGAGTTTGAGTCAACTCCAGGAGTTGGTGATGGACAGGGAAGCCTGGCATGCTGCAGTCCATGGGGTCACAAGAGCTGGACATGACTGAGTGACTTTCACATTCTTTCTCTTCAGCAGTGATTTTCCACTGTGTCATTTGTCAGAAGTTGGCCTCCCTACCCACACTTTTAAGTATCTCAACAGCAAGGACCATGGTTTTAAATTCTTCCCCCTTGCCCTCCCCAGCCCATCCACCTAGGCCTGCACTCTTCTCGGCAGGTTCCTGAAAAAGGTAGCCTTGTCATCACCAGCTCTGGCTTAACTCCATCCATCAGCAAATAGTGAGGGTGCATCTAAAGGAACAGTAAGCCCACACCCACAGCCTGTCCTGGGAGGGCTTGCCATCCTGCAAGGGAGGGAAAGCATGTGCCTGCGTTGCTGCGACTTAAGCCCACTGAGAGGTAGGGGTACTGCGCAGTGGGGTTAAGAGCACGCAGCCAGATAGATGACTGGCGTTCCAATCCAAACTCTGCTGCTAATTGTGCAGACTTGGACAATTTACTAAGCCTCAGTTTTCCTAGTTATAAAATAGGGACAAGAATAGCACATAATTTGTACAGTTGTTTTGAAGATTAAATGAGTTAACAAATATAAAGTGCTGGCCCTCGTGGTAAGCTGTATGTCAGTGCTGGTACAATTTAGTTGTAGGACGAGAGAACAGAGAATAGTATCATGACATGCTAGAGCCTGAAGTATTCATCAAACGTGGCTCCTCCAGAGATGGAGATAGTCCATTCCTGGTGGTGGGAACAGCATGGGCAGAGGCCCAGAGGCAGACACACAAGGACGTCAAGAGCCCGGAGTTTGTTCTGACTCACACTGCAGGGGTGCCTGTAGGGAGCAGGAGCTGATGGGCTTAGAATGTCAGTTGAGGCCAGGTGGTGGAAATCCTTGAAGGCCACACTGGAGAGTTAAGATTTTATTCTGGAAGCAATAGAGAGCCCATCCTGGAAGATCTTTTCATATAATTTTTTCTATAAAAGTCACAGAGTATGCCTCAGTTCTGAGCAGAATGTCACAACCACTCCCCTCTTTCAGGTACTGCCATTAATTTCTTCATACCTCCTCTTGTCTACCTCACAGTGTTGATCCAGGCTTTTCTCATTGTCTGAGTGAACATTTAGGACAATTAAATGACCTCCAGCCAGGTCACCATAAGGGTCATATAGCCAAGAACACATATAATCACTGGGGCTCACAGCCCAAAATTTCTGGGCCACTCTGCCAGTGGGATCTTGTCACCTCCCAGCCACAGAACTCTTAAAAGACCATATTCCCTCATTAAGAGCTTTGAGCAGGAACCTGCAGCTCTCACAAGGTTATTTTCCTTCTCTCTCCTCCTCCCCCTTTAACTCTTAACCCAAGGATAATATACTCAAATGGTAGGCTGTCTCTCTCTCCCTCTCTCTCACACTCACACACACACACACACACACACACACACACACACACACACAGAGGTGGGTAGGCAGCAGAGAGAGCTGCCTGCTACTCTATGATATAGTTGCAAGTTGCCTAACTTCTCTGTACAAGTGAGGAGTTTATCCGTAACGTGAAGGTCATAGGAGTCCATATTACACTGAGTTGTCATGAAGGTTAAATGAATTAGTACAAATAAAGCAGAACTGTGTGTCTTAGCACAGGGTCAATGATCAACAAGCATTAGCTATTATTATTATAATGGAGGAAATTGGAAGGGCTCATGGTCTGCCACATTACAATGAGAAAGAAAATATAATTACCAATTTAGAAAGGAGTAAAAGGATTATAAAAGGCATTGTATGTGAAAATCTGTGACAATAAATTTGAAAATCAAGAGGAAATGGGGAATTTCCTAGCAAAATAAAAATTATCAAAATTGCCTCCAAAGAGGCAGAACATCTGAATAGACCAATAACCATAGAAGACTTTAGACAGAGTTCATTAAAGAGATACTCTTTTAAAAAAGCCTTCCTGGTCTTATAACTGGATACTGTCTAGTCTTCAAAAACCAGGTATTGCCTTTCTTATTCAAACTATTTCTGCCCCTAGAATAAGATGAAAATTTCCCTTGATTCGTTTTACGAAGCCAGCATGCCTGAATATTCAAGCCTAAAAAGCACAGATCTCTTCTATCTCAAAAGCTTTGAGGTAAAAGATGACCCTGACAAAGAAAGACAGGGAAGAAAGCAAGATCTGGTGTGCGTGAGATGCCCTCTTTTGGGCAGCAGATCTGTACCTGGAGGCATGGAAGCATCACCTGAGCAGCCTCACTAGGCCCCACTCCTGAGATCCTGACCTTATTAGTCAGGGGAAGGGCCGGGCCGGGGAAACGTTTTCCAGCTTCCCAGAGCCACTGCTTAAGAAAACTGGAAAGCCCATTAAGTGCACAAGCCTGGTTTATGGGTCTTAAACCAGCTGAGTGAGCAGCAGTTCCAGGAGAGACTCCCCACCCATCCTTTCATGTGACCAGCGCTACACCAAGCAGCCATTGGCTACAGACATACCAAGCCTCCCTTCAGAGCCCAGGGGATTCCACTGAGCTGCATGTGTCCTGTGCTCAAAGACCAAAGACCCGGTCAGGAACAAGACCGCTCATACTTGGATTCTGAGCCAGCAGTTTTGCCTGCTGCAAAGGAAGGCCAAGAGAGCCCACAGAGAGTTTTACTCTCTGGAATTCAGGGGGATTTTAATGACAGCCCTGTTCATGATTGTGCTGGAGGGTGATTGAGCTTACACGTGAGCGGCCCTGTGAATAAACAGCAGTGTCAGTCCACATTTTTAGCTCTCCTCCTGAGTCCATTCCCAATTCCTGGGTTCAGCACCAGCGTGCACAACCCTGTGTCCTCCTGTGACTGAAGCCTCCTCGAATCTCCCTGTAAGCATCACAGAAGAGGGATGCATCCTGTTCTTCCAGGAGTTGGGTTCCCTGACCAGGGACTCTAGGGTCCTTTCCAACCACCTCTCCTCCTCAGAGACAACTCTGTTAGTTTTATATCTAACCCGGTCTTTTTATATCAGCCCCAGTCTCCTATATAAATCTTGTTTCTATCCCTTGCTTCATTGAATAATAATAATTAATAATGAGGCAACTTGAACCATCCTCACCATAACACAATTAAAAAAGGAACAAATGAGTAGATTGCTGGCTTAAGTTTGGATAATTAATATAGGAGCAGTGCAGACTGTCTTCCTCTGTACACCTCCACCCACAGCAGGAGACCCCACTGGGCTTCTTGGAGTCACTGCACCATTAAACAAAGGGAGAAAAAGACAAAAGATGCCAAGAACTGGTGGTGAAATGGGACAGTATCTGATGTTTGCTTTATAATATTCCCTAAAAGGAACAGTTGGGAGGTAGGAATAGATGATATAGGATTGGCAAAATATTACCTGAGTGGTGGGCACATGGGCATTTATTATACCATTCTTTTTGTGTGTTTGAATTTCTTCTATAAGAAAAGAAAAGAACAGGAGAGAAAACATGTTGACAGGAATGAGTTCCATCAGCCCATAACTGACAGAAGATTCCTGACACTGAATGGGGAAAGTCCAAAAAGAGGGACTGGACTCTTGCTGCAGAGCAGTTGGTAGTCCCTATTCAATTCAGTCACTCGGTCATGACCAACTCTTTGTGACCTCATGGACTGCAGCACTCCAGGCCTCCCTGTCCATCGCCAACTCCCGGAGTTTACTCAAACTCATGTCCTTTGAGTTGGTGATGCCATCCAGCCATCTCATCCTCTGTCGTCCCCTTCTCCTCCCACCTTCAATCTTTCCTAGCATCAGGTTCTTTTCAGATGAGTCAGTTCTTCGCATCAGGTGGCCAAAGTTTTGGAATTTCAGCTTCAAAATCAGTCCTTCCAATGAACAGTCAGGACAAATTTCCTTTAGAATGGACTTGTTGATCTCCTTGCTGTCCATGGGATTCTCAAGAGCCTTCTCCAACACCACAGTTCAAAAGCATCAATTCTTCGGCACTCAGCTTTCTTCACAGTCCAACTCTTACATCTGTACATGACCACTGGAAAAACCATAGCTTTGACGAGACAGACTTTTGTTGGCAAAATAATGTCTCTGTTTTTTAGTATACTATCTGCCGCTGCTGCTGCTGCTAAATCACTTCAATCATGTCCGACTCTGCGACCCCAAAGACAGCAGCCCACCAGGCTCCCCCGTCCCTGGGATTCTCCAGGCAAGAACACTGGAGTGGGTTGCCATTTCCTTCTCCAGTGCATGAAAGTGAAAAGTGAAAGTGAAGTCCCTCAGTCGTGTCTGACTCTTCTCGATCCCATGGACTGCAGCCTACCAGGCTCCTCTGTCCATGGTATTTTCCAGGCGAGAGTACTGGAGTGGGGTGCCATTGCCTTCTCAAGGCTGGTCATAACTTTTCTTCCAAGGATCAACTGTCTTTTAATTTCATGGCTGTAGTCAAAATCTGCAGTGATTTTGGAGCCCCCAAAAATAAAGTCTGTCACTGTTTCCACTCTTTCCCCATCTGTTTCCCATGAAGTGATGGGACCAGATGCCATGATCTTCGTTTTCTGAATGTTGAGTTTTAAGCCAACTTTTTCCACTCTCCTCTTTCACTGTAATCAAGAGGCTCTTTAGTTCTTCTTGGCTTTCTGCCATAAGGGTGGTGTCATCTGCATATCTGAGGTCATTGATATTTCTCCCAGCAATCTTGATGCCAGCTTGTGCTTCATCCAGCCCAGTTTCTCATGATGTACTCTGCATATAAATTAAATAAGCAGGGTGGTAATATACAGCTTTGACATACTCATTTCCCAATTTGGAACCAGTTTGTTTTTCCACGTCCAGTTCTAACTGTTGCTTCCTACCTGCACACAGATTTCTCAAGAGGCAGGTCAGGTGGTCTGGTATTCCCATCTCTTTCAGAATTTTCCGCAGTTTGTTATGATCCACACAGTCAAAGGCTTTGGCATAGTCAAAAAAGCAGAAATAGATGTTTTTCTGGAATTGTCTGGCTTTTCCAATGATGCAGCAAGTGTTGGCAATTTGATCTCTGGTTTCTCTACCTTTTCTAAATCCAGCTTGAACATCTGGAAGTTCACATACTATTGAAGCCTGTCTTGGAGAATTTTGAGCATTACTTTACTAGCATGTGAGATGAGTGCAATTGTGTGGTAGTTTGAGCCTTCTTTGGCATTGCCTTTCTTTGGGATTGGAATGAAAACTGACCTTTTCCAGTCCTGTGGCCACTGCTGAGTTTTCCAAACTTGCTGGCATATTGAATGTAGCACTTTCACAGCATCATCTTTTAGGATTTGAAATAGCTCAGCTGGAATTCCATCACCTCCACTAGCTTTGTTCGTAGTGATGCTTCCTAAGGCCCACTTGACTTTGCATTCCAGGATGTCTGGCTCTAGGTGAATCATCATACCATCGTGATTATCTGGGTCGTGAAGATCTTTTTTGTACAGTTCTTCCATGTATTCTTGCCACCTCTTCTTAATATCTTCTGCTTCTGTTAGGTCCAGACCATTTCTGTCCTTTATTGTGCCCATCTTTGCATGAAATGTTCCCTTGGTATCTCTTAATTTTCTTGAAGAGATCTCTAATCTTTTCCATTCTGTTGTTTTCCTCTATTTCTTTGCACTGATCACTGAGGAAGGTTTTCTTATCCCTCCTTGCTGTTCTTTGGAACTCTGCATTCAAATGCTTATATCTTTCCTTTTCTCCTTTGCTTTTTGCTTCTCTTCTTTTCACAGCTATTTGTAAGGCCTCCTCAGACAGCTGTTTTCCTTTTTTGCATTTCTTTTTCTTGGGGATGGTCTTGATTCTTGTCTCCTATACAGTGTCACAAACCTCTGTCCATAGTTCTATCAGGCATTCTAACAGGCATTCTATCTATCAGATCTAGACCCTTAAATCTATTTCTCACTTCCACTGTATAATCATAAGGGATTTGATTTAGGTCATACCTGAAAGGTCTAGTGGTTTTCCCTACATTCTTCAATTTAAGTCTGAATTTGGCAATGAGTTCATGATCTGATCCACAGTCAGCTTCCGGTCTTGTTTTTGCTGACTGTTTAGAGCTTCTCCACCTTTGGCTGCAAAGAATATAATCAGTCTGATTTCAGTGTTGGCCATTTGGTAATGTCCTGTGTAGAGTCTTCTCTTGTGTTATTGGAAGAGGGTGTTTGCTATGACCAGTGCATTTTCTTGGCAAAACTCTATTAGCCTTTGCCTTGCTTCATTCTGTTCTCCAAGGCCAAATTTGCCTGTTACTCCAGGTGTTTCTTGACTTCCCTTTTGCATTCCAGTCCCCTATAATGAAAAGGACATCTTTTAGGGGTGTTAGTTCTAGAAGGTCTTGTAGGTCTTCATAGAAACCGCTCAACTTCAGCTTTTTCATCATTACCGGTCAGGGCATAGACTTGGATAACTGTAATATTGAATGGTTTGCCTTGGAAACGAACAGAGATAAATCATTCTGTCATTTTTGAGATTGCATCCAAGTACTGCATTTTGGACTCTTTTCTTGACTATGATGGCTACTCCATTTCTTGTAAGGAATTCTTGCCCACAGTAGAAGATATAATGATCATCTGAATTAAATTCACCCATTCCAGTCTATTTTAGTTCGCTGATTCCTAAAATGTCGATGTTCACTCTTGCCATCTCCTGTTTGACCACTTCCAATTTGCCTTGATTCATGGACTTAACATTCCAGGTTCCTGTGCAATATTGCTCTTTGCCGCATTGAACTTAGCTTCTATTATGTCACATCCATGACGGTATTGTTTTTGCTTTGTCTCCATCTCTTCATTCTCTCTGGAGTTATTTCTCCACTGATCTCCAATAGCATATTGGGCACCTACCGACTTGGGAAGTTCATCTTGCAGTGTCCTATCTTTTTGCCTTTTCATGTTGTTCATGGGGTTTCCAAGGCAAGAATACTGAAAGGTTTGCCATTCCCTTCTCCAGTGGACCACATTCTGTCAGACCTCTCCACCATGACCCGTCCGTCTTGGGTGGCCCTACACAGCATGGCTCATAGTGTCATTGCGTTAGACAACCAATCTGATCATCAGTCCATGTGATCAGATTGGTTAGTTTTCTGTGATTGTGGTTTTCAGTCTGTCTGCCCTCTTCTGGAGAAGGATAAGAGGCATATGGAAGCTCCTGATGGGAGAGACTGATTGAGGAGAAAACTGGGTCTTTCTGATGGGAGGTGGAGGCATGCTCAGTAAATCTTTAGTCCAATTTTCTGTTGATGGGTGGAGCTGTGTTCCCTCCCTGTTATTTACCTGGGGCCGAACTATGGTGGACCAATGAAGGTAGTGGCGACCTCCTTCAAATGGTCCCATCCATGCCCTGCTAGTGTATTGTGTATATACTGTAGTGCCTATCACAACCCTGAATGTTCACTGGAAGGACTGATGCTGAAGCTGAAGCTCCAATACTTTGGCCACTTGATCCAAAGAGCCAACTTATTGGAAAAGACCCTGATGCTGGGAATGATTGAGGGCAGGAAGAGAAGGAGGCAACAGGATGAGATGGTTAGATGGCATCATCAACTCAATGGACATGAATTTGAGCAAGCTCCGGGAGTTAAGGAGCCTTGCATGCTGCAGCCCGTGGAGTTGCCAAGAGTCAGACACAACTGAGCAACTAAACAACAAATTACAGTGCTCAGCACTGTTTCTGGCTCAGATAAAGCACTCTCTGAACGGGAACCAGCCAATCCCACTGTTGTTATTATAGATGTTGTTAGTGTATCCCAAGACGTGGGGGTCTAGTGGGAAAGAGGCGGAGGAAAATAGAATGTATTCAGGGTATTTAATTTGAAACTGTTTTAGCCTTTATAGGTGAGATCACAGAGGAAAAGTGAGTCTTTGTTTCCATAGAATAAATTTGCCAGCTCTGTCTGAAAGCTTCCACCTTTTCAGTTAATGCTGACAATGCCATGTACCCCATCAGGAAGAGAGAACATAAATATGAGAGTAGGAAATTCCAGAGCAATGGAGAAATCCAGTCGTGGCTCATATGTATCCTCTCTGCTTGCTCCGTCACCTCCTTACTTTGTCTCATATTCTCTCCTCTCCTTCTCACTCCACCCCCATCTCTCTGCTTATTCACTTTGATTAGACTTTGGAAGACTTAAAATATTTTCCCTTTGAAAAGGGCCTGGCCTGGTCAATGAGTTTATAAGTCAACATTTAAGAATCACTTTCATTTACTAACAAGCTCCATCTTCCCTGGTGGCTCAGACGATAAAAGTGTCTGCCTACAATGCAGGAGACCCAGGTTCGATCCCTGGGTCAGGAAGATCCCCTGGAGTTGGAAATGGCAACTCACTCCAGTACTCTTGCCTGGAAAATCCCATGGATGGAGAAGCGTGGTAGGCTACAATCCATGGGGTCACAGAGTCAGACGTGACTCAGCGACTTCACTTTCTTTGTTTCTTTCCATCTTCTAAGAAACTCCAGAGCCAGCCAGGTCAAGATATTTTTTTAAAAATATAAAAGAAAAAAAAATATATATATATATATATAAAAGAAGACTGAGGGCTGCTAAAGTTTCAGAACAACACACAATAGACAACAGACCACCAGCTGGAGGGGTCAAGAGTGGGAAAAGCTGGTACATACTTGATTCAGATGTTAACCAAAGATAACTGATAGTCTGCTTAATCTGTGAAGGATTACCTTAACAGGAGTCAGACTGCCTCTTCTGACTTTTGTTTAACCATGGAATTGTTGAGTGATGGCAGGTTGGCCCCTCCAGCCACAGCAGGTGCTCAGGCTGTGGGGCCCACTGAGAAGTGATCTGAGTGAAGGGTTCAGTTTGAGGGTTTTTTTGTTTTGTTTGTTTGGGTTTTAGTTTTGTTTTTAGCATTTACTGGCTGAGAATCCCTTCCATGTGTCTGGGCCTTCCTGGTACAGAAAGCACATTTATTTTTGGATCATTTCATTTGACATTCCCAGCAGTGGTGAGAGGCAGGCTGTCCAGGAGTCTCAAACCCTTGTTTACAGATGAGGAAACTAATACTCAGAGAATTATGATTTTTCAGGGTCAAATAATTAGGACATGGCAGAGTTACAACTGTATTATTCAATTCTCTGCTATTAGGAAGGTTAACAATCCAGAGATAAAGACAATGCGATATGCTTAATATTGCTTAGCCATGCAGTGTCTGACCCTTAGCAGGGCCTTAAAAGGATTGAAGGGTGGATAGATGTGTACATGAGCGAATGGAGCTCCTGGAAGTTGGAAAGTGGGTCTTTTTCACCTTTGTTCCCCTGGTGCCACTATTGTGCTTTGACATACAGGACCCACTTAATAAATATTTGTTGAGTGAACAATCCACTTATGTATGCCATATACTTTTGTACCAAGACAAGAGTTTGTGAAGAAGGTTAACTTTCTGAAGCTCTAAAGAATAGAAGAGGCTGGACTTCTCTGGTGGTACGGTGGATAAGAGTTTACCTGCCAGTGCAGAGGATGCAGGTTCAATCCCTTGTCCAAGAAGATTCCACGTGCTACCGGCAACTAAAGCCCATGTGCCACGACGACTGGAGCTCAAGTGCTCTAGGGACCGAGAGCCCCAACTAATGAGACCCTGTGCTGCAGCTACTGAAGCCTGTGCACACAGCTAGAGTGGCCTCTGCTTGCTGCAGAGAAAACCCATGCGCAGCAACAAAGACCTAATGTGACCAAAAAAATTATTAAAAAAAAGAATAGAAGGGGCTGAGAAATGCAGTGTGACTGTAATTATTATTATTTATTGACATATTATTCACCACACTTTGATGTAAAAAGACCTCCCATTCATTTACGTATTTATTCAACAAATATTATTGAGAGCCTACTGAGTAAGTAGCCATCATGGTCAACAAAAGAGTCTGAAATGCAGTACTTGGATGCAATCTCAAAAACAACAGAATGATCTCTGTTCGTCTCCAAGGCAAACCATTCAATATCACAGTTATCCAAGTCTATACCCCAACCAGTAACGCTGAAGAAACTGAAGTTGAACGGTTTTATGAAGACCTACAAGATCTTTTAGAACACACAAAAAAGATATCCTTTTCATTAGAGGAGACTGAAATGCAAAAGTAGGAAGTAAAGAAACACCTGAAGTAACAGGCAAATTTGGCCTTGGAACGCAGAATGAAGCAGGGCAAAGGCTAATAGAGTTTTGCCAAGAAAATGCACTGGTCATAGCAAACACCCTCTTCCAACAACNTCATTCCTTCCAAAGAAATCCCAGGGTTGATCTCCTTCAGAATGGACTGGTTGGATCTCCTTGCAGTCCAAGGGACTCTAGTAAGCATCTTTTAATTTCATGGCTGCAGTCACCATCTTCAGTGATTTTGGAGCCCAGAAAAATAAAGTCAGCCACTGTTTCCACTGGTTCCCCATCTATTTCCCATGAAGTGATGGGACTGGATGCCATGATCTTAGTTTTCTAAACGTTGAGCTTTAAAAGCCAACTTTTTCACTCTCCTATTTCACTTTCATCAAGAGGTTCTTTAATTCTTCTTCACTTTCTGCCATAAGGGTGGTGTCATCTGCATATCTGAGGTTATTGATATTTCTCCCAGCAATCTTGATTCCAGCTTGTGCTTCATCCAGCCCACCATTTCTCATGATGTACTCTGCATAGAAGTTAAATAAGCAGGGTGACAATATACAGCCTTGACGTACTCCTTCTCCTATTTGGAACCAGTCTGTTGTTCCATGTCCAGTTCTAACTGTTGCTTTCTGACCTGCATATAGGTTTCTCAAGAGGAAGATCAGGTGGTCTGGTATTACCATCTCTCTCAGAATTTTCCACAGTTTATTGTGATCCAGTCAAAGGCTTTGGCATAGTCAATAAAGCAGAAATAGATGTTTTTCTGGAACTCTCTTGCTTTTGCCATGATCCAGCGGATGTTGGCAATTTGATCTCTGGTTCCTCTGCCTTTTCTAAAACCAGCTTGAACATCTGGAAGTTCACGGTTCACATATTGCTGAAGCCTGGCTTGGAGAATTTTGAGCATTACTTTACTAGTGTATGAGATGAGTGCAATTGTGCGGTAGTTTGAGCATTCTTTGGCATTGCCTTTCTTTGGGATTGGAATGAAAACGGACCTTTTCCAGTCCTGTGGCCACTGTTGAGATTCCAAATTTGCTGGCATATTGAGTGCAGCACTTTCAACAACATCATCTTTCAGGATTTGAAAGAGCTCAATGGAATTCCATCACCTCCAGTAGCTTTGTTCTTAGTGATGCTTCCTAAGGCTTACTTGACTTCACATTCCAGGATGTCTGGCTCTAGGTGGGTGATCACACCGTCGTGATTATCTGGGTCGTGAAGATCTTTTTCGTACAGCTCTTCTGTGTATTCTTGTCACCTCTTCTTAATACTTTCTCCTTCTGTTAGGTCCATACCTTTTCTGTCCTTTATCGAGTCCATCTTTGCATGAAATGTTCCCTTGGTATCTCTAATTTTCTTGAAGAGATCTCTAGTCTTTCCCATTCTGTTGTTTTCCTCTATTTCTTTGTATTGATCACTGAGGAAGGCTTTCTTATCTTTCCTTGCTAAACTCTGCATTCAAATGGGTATATCTTTCCTTTTCTCCTTTGCTTTCACTTCCCTTCTTTTCACAGCTGCCGGGAGCCAGCATGAGGAATCCCGCCCATGGCAAAGGTCATGAGGAAGAAAGCCAGACATAGGCAAAGGAGTGATCTGGCTTCAGGGGTTCCCCCTGGGTTTATCCTGAAAATCTATCCCCAAAAACCAGAATCTGCCTGCCTTATTGTACTGTGCTTTCCACTCTTCTGACATAACAGGGGGCCATCCCTGACCACTTTTCTCTGGAAAGAGTTAATTCAGAGCTCCAGTTAACAGTCTCCTGCATATAAAACGAATGTCTCGGCTTAAACCTCTTTGATAGCTTTCTAACTTACTGACCAGTCTGTCCGGAATTTTACAACTTGTGATTGTTTACTGTCCCCCAACTGTGAGAGGCACGGGAAGCCTAAAACATAGAGACTTTCAAAGAGTTAAGTTATCAGAGTAGCGCTGGTGTAGGATTTCATTATTGGGCCAATACTTGTTGCTAAGTTCCCATATCTCTTATCCACTGTGCACTTGGGAGTACATTTGCTACCATAGTTAAAATGTAAGAAAAACAAGTGTAGCTTTGAAACTAACTACATCAGACCTTTGAGCTAATTGGTTCTTTGTTGTAAATCGCTGCAATTTTGCTTCATGAAAATGTAACTGTTTGATACTTTCTGAGGCTGACATAGATTAGAAATATAAAAAGAAAACACTTCAAGGGAAAATAAGTTTTCTGGTTGAGCAGCCTTTATCAAAAGAGGGTCTTAAAATGTTTCACAGGCCTCCAAGGCCAGAAGATAATGTACACAACATCATTTGTGGGAAAGGTATAAAAGTCCTTTTGAAAATAAAGTTATTGGGCCTCGCTCACCAAAGCAGCTTGGTCTCCTCCTGTCTTCTTTACTCTATTTTTTGGCTGAATTCCCATCTGGAACGTGGAGGCTCACCATGTCTACTTACTTGCCCTGGCTTCTAAGACTCACTCGAGAGGGAGCCCAAGGTGGGGCACCTTCCACTATTCAAACAGGCACTGGTGGCCTTATGCAGATGGTGCAAACCTCTTGTCTCGAGGTTTTATTAGTTCTTCACATAAACTAAGTTATTCAGCCTCTTTTCTCCACTATTTTTCCTACTATACTATTCCTTCCTAAATCTAATCTTATATTTCTAATTAAATAAATCTCTCCTCGCCGACTCTGTTCACCTTTCGAATTCCCTGGACCCACCAGGTCTAGAGCCCGGCACACCGCTATTTGTAAGGCCTCCTCAGACAGCCATTCTGCTTCTTTGCATTTCTATTTCTTGGAGATTATCTTGATTCCTGTCTCCTGTACAATGTCATGAACCTCTGTCCATAGTTCATCAACACTCTGTCTATGAGATTTAGTCGCTTAAATCTATTTCTCTCTTCCACTGTGTAGTCATAAGGGATTTGATTTAGGTTATACCTGAATGGTGTAGTGGTTATCTCCACTTTCTTCAATTTCAGTCTGAATTTGTCTTAATCGTTTAAAAAATTAAGTGAAAATGCTTCTCCATTTCTTCTCATATCTTTTAAATGCTTTTCTCATGCAGATCAGCCATCCTCATGTTTCCAGGGGCCAAATACTTCCTCACTGGCACACAACAGCTCAGGATCCTCATGATTAGAGTGATCCGCTTCACTTTCTCCAGAATATTAAAATCATAGTTTCTTGATGAAATCTATTCTCAGCCATTTGTACTTTTAGTGTCCATACTTCTATGTCCAATTTTTTTATTGTACAATTCTTTCACTAATCTAACAGAATTCTGTACACACACCCATAATTTAATAAATATTTATCAAATAGTCAAATAGATAAATGAATACACTAATAGATGAAATTATTTATGTCCCTTCAAAATAGGAATGATTCATTTTCAATATAAATCAATGATATCAAATAATTGCCCCACACAGAGTAAAGAACATGAATTTGTTAAACTGACATTCTTCTTGGGTGGAGGCCACTTTCCAAATGAACGTTTCCAAACTACCATTCTAAGTGCCTGGATATGGTTTCACACTCTGTTTTCTGTAGAAAGCAATTGTTAAGAGTGCCAAGTAAAACTGCTGTGCAACCTGATGGGACCTTAGCTTTATCCAGTCTCTATTGTAAAGTGATTGCTTTGGATTTCTACTATTTCCCATTCTCATTACATTCTTTGTCACCAGAATGGATTTATATGGTGCTATGTTCTGCACATATTATAATGTTTGTCAAGATAATAGATAGTTTGAAAATTTGAATTTCCAATACAGTTCATGAACTATGAAAGTGTGTCTTAAAATGCTGCCTCTTTCTGCTCACTTTACCCAACAGGCTCAGCTTTCTCTCCTCTCAAAATCCTAACAGTAGCCAGAAAAGGTCTAAGAGGTCAACGAAGTAAAGATTAGAATATTGAAAAGGTCAGGATGGGCATGGCTACTTCTTTAATTCACACCACATATTAAACATTAAAATTCAAGGTTCTCACTCATATGACAAATGAGAATAGAAAAGTAGCATGAAATTAATCATCAACCCCTTTTAAAGTGACAAATGGCTATTAATTTCTTTGGTATGTGTTACAATAACATTAATCATAAAAATCCCTTTGAATGTGAAAGTAGCTGTTATGTGCAGTTCCAAAGAAATTTGCTGGTAGTTTAACATTCACTACTGTCCATTGACAATGAAATGATACTATATTAATCTACTTTTCTGTGACAAAACCTGTAATAGGCAAAAGACATAAAGTCTGTTCCCTTTGTCTGTTTGGTGCAGTCACTCAGTTGGGTCCGATTCTTTGCAACCCCATGGACTAGAGTACTCCAGGCTTCCTTGTCCATCACCAATTCCTGAAGGGTACTCAAACTCACGTCCATCGAGTTGGTGATGCCATCCAAACATCTCATTCTCTGTCTCCTCCTTCTTCTCCTGCCTTCAACCTTTCTCAACATCAGGGTCTTTTCCAATGAAGTGGCTCTTTGCATCAGGTGGGCAAAGTGTTGGAGCTTCAGCTTCAGCATCAGTCCTTCCAATGAATATTCAGGTCTGAATTCCTTTAGGATTGACTGGTTTGATCTCCTGGAAGTCCAAGGAACTCTCAAGAGTCTTATCCAACACACCAGTTCAAAAGCAGCAATTCTTCAATTTTCAGCTTTCTTTATGGTCCAACTCTTGCATCCCTACATGAAAACTGGAAAAATCATAGCTTTGATTTGATGGACCTTTGTTGGCATAGTAATGTCTCTGCTTTTTAATATGCAGTCTAAATTTGTCATAACTTTTCTTCCAAGGAGCAAGCATCTTTTAATTTTGTGGCTGCAGTCACCATCTGCATTGATTTTTGAGCCCCCCAAAATAAAGTCTGTCACTGTTTCCCCATCTATGTGCCATGAAGTGTGGCACCAGATGCCATGATCTTGGTTTCCTGAATGTTGAGTTTTAAGCCAGCTTTTTCACTCTCCTCTGTCACATTCATCAAGAGATGCTTTAGCTTCTTCTTGCTTTCTGTCATAAGGTTGGTGAAGCCTACTGCTGTCTTTCATAAAGACTAAAATTGTAAGTGATCTCCTGATTATTATGACTGGCCTCTTGAGTTTAAGGTTCAAAGAATGTGAAAATTTAGTGTGACTCTAGGCACCAAGGAGAGTAAAACATGTTTTTAAAACTTTATGTCACTAAGCAGTGATTAAAACTTTATGACATAAAGTGACATAAACAATTTAAATAGCATGAATTTTGGCATTAGCTGCTTGTTACTCCAGCCAACTCAATGACACTTAATATAGGATTTGGTCTTCTTAGAGGTAGGTAGCTAGTCCATACTTCAGTTCCTAGCCTTAATCCTGGTTTCTTTTCTCATTGCAAGTAGATAAATTGTAAGGAAAATATCCATTCAGTTTACAAATAATAAATTGAAAATATTAAAAATCCAAGGTACATATTACATGCAACCTCTATCAAAATTTCAAATGATGGTTTTTACAGAAGTAGAACAGTCATAAAATTTGTGTAAAATTTTTGTGAAACTACAACAGACCCCAAATGGTCAAAGCAATCTTGAGAAAGAAGAACACAGTTGAAGGCATCAAGTTCATTGATTTCAAAATATATTACCAAGCTATAGTAATGAAAACAGCACAGTACTGGCATAAAAAGAGACACATAGATCAAGAGAACAGCATAGAGTGCCAAGAAATAAACCCACACACAGTCAACTAATTTTTGACAAAGGATCCAAGAGTGTACAATGGGGAAAGGACAGTATCCTCAATAAGTGGTGTTGGAAAACAGGATGCCTACATACAAAAGAATAAAAGTGGACTGCTATTTTACACCATACCCAAAAATTAACTCAAGATTAATTATAGGCTTGAGCCTTCTACCTGAAACCATAAAACTCCTAGAGGAGAACATAGGTGTAATCTCCTTGACATAGGTCTTGGCAATGATTTTTTAAATGGGATACCAAAATGTAAGTGACAGAAGCAAGAATAAATATGTGGAACCACATCAAACTAAAAACTTCTACATAGCAAAGGAAGCAATCAACAAAATGGAAAGACAACCTACTGGATAGATAAAATATATTCAATTTATATACAATAAGAGAGTTAAAATCCAAAATATATTACAAACTCAATAGCAAAAATCAAACAATTAGATTTTAAAATAAGCAAAAGATCTTAATAAACATTTTCCCTAAGAGGTCATAGATGGCTAACAGGTACATGAAAATCATTAATCATCAGGGAAATGAATATCAAAATGACAATGAGCCATCATCTCTTAGAATGGTATTAAGAAGATAAGAAATAACAAGTTTTATGAGGATATGGAGAAAAGGGAGTCCTCCTGCACTCTTGGTAGGAATGTGAATTGGTGCAGCCACTATGGAAAACAATATGGAGGCTCCTCAAAAAGTTAAAAATGAAATTACCAAATGATCCAGCACTTATGCCACTTCTGGGCATTTATCTGAAGAAAACAAATAAAAAAAAAGCTTCACATTAACTGCAGTATTATTTACAATTGCCAAGGTGTGGAAATAACCTAAGTGTCCACTGATGGATGAATCAATAAACATATTGCAGTATTATTCAACCATGAAAAATAATGGAATCCTTCCATTTGAGGCAGCATGAATGGAAATTAGGGGAATTATGTGAAGTGAAATTAAGTCAGACAGAAAAAGACAAATAATGCACAATGTCACTTACACGTAAAATCTTAAAAATAAAACAAAACAAAAAATGTTAACAAAAACAGAGAACAGATTGGTGGTGCAAGAGTTGAGGAGTGGGAGAAATAGGTGAACAGTTTTTTGCTTTTGTGTGTGTGTGTTTGTGTGTGTGTGTGTGTGTGTATGTGTGTGTGTGTGTGTGGTTGTTGTTCTTAGTTTAAATAAATTGAGAGAAAAAAAATAATGACTACACTCTGGTAATGGATAAAGCTAAAATTCCTTCATCTTTCAAGTCACTATTTATTTCCCCTGAATAGAATTCAATTTAGGGAAGAAAAAAAACAACTCTCAGCTAGAGTAATAATCAGTTTCCTCAGTTCAGTTCAGATGAGTTCAGCTCAGTTCAGTTGCTCAGTCATGTCCGACTGGTGACCCCATGAACTACAGCATGCCAGGCTTCCCTGTCCATCACCACTCCTGAAGCTTACTCAATCTCATGTCTATCGAGTCAGTGATGCCATCCAACCATCCCATCCTCGGTCATCCCCTTCTCCTCCTGCCTTCAATCTTTCCCAGTATTAGAATCTTTTCCAATGAGTCAGTTCTTTGCATCAGGTAGCCAAAGTATTGGAATTTCAGCATCAGTCCTTCCAGTGAATATTCAGGACTGATTTCCTTTAGGATGGACTCATTGGATCTCTGTGAAGTCCAAGGGACTCTCAAGAGTCTTCTCCAACACCACTGTTCAAAAGCATCAATTCTACAGGAATTGCTGCTTTCTTTAAAGTCCAACCCTCACATCCATACATGATGGCTGGAAGAACCATAGCTTTGACTAGATGGACCTTTGCTGGAAAAGTAATGTCTCTGCTCTTTAATATGCTTCCTAGGTCAGTCATAACTTTCCTTTCAAGAAGCAAATATCTTTTAATTTCATGGTTGCAGTCACCATCTGCAGTGATTTGGAAGCCTCAAAAAACAATGTCCATCACTGTTTCCATTGTTTCCCCCATCTACTTGCCACGAAGTGAAGGGATCAGATTCCATGATGTTTTCTGAATGTTGAGTTTTAAGCCAACTTTTTCACTCTCCTCTCACTTTCATCAAGAGGATCTTTAGTTCTTCTTTGTGTTCTTCCATAAGGGAAGTGTCATTTGCATATCTGAGGTTACTGATATTCCTCCTAGAAATCTTGATTCCAGCTTTGTGCTTCATCAAGCCCAACATTTCTCATGATGTACTCTGCATATAAGTTAAATAAGCAGGGTGACAATATACAGCCTGATGTACTCCTTTTCCTATTTGGAACCAGTCTGTTGTTCCATGTCCAGTTCTAACTGTTGCTTCCTCACTTACACGCAGATCTCTCAGCAGGCAGGTCTGGTGGTCTGGAATTTTCCACAGGTTTTTGTGATCCACACAGTCAAAGGCTTTGGCCTAGTCAATAAAGCAGAAGTAGATGTTTTTCTGGAACTCTTTTGCTTTTTCAATGATCCAACAGATGTTAGAAATTTGATCTCTGGTTCCTCTGCCTTTTCTAAATCCAACTTGAACACCTGAAAGTTCATGATTTACATATTGTTGAAGCCTGACTTGGAGAATTTTGAGCATTACTTTGCGAGAGTTTGAGATGAGTATAATTGTGTCATAGTTTGAACATTCTTTGGCATTGCCTTTCTTTAGGATTGGAATGAAAACTGACCTTTTCCAGTCCTGTGGTCACTGCTGAGTTTTCCAAATTTGCTGGCATATTGAGTGAATCACTTTCACAGCATCGTCTTTCAGGATTTGAAAAAGCTCCACTGGAATTGCATCACCTCCACTAGGTTTTTTCATAGTGATGCTTCCTAAGGCCCACTTGACTTCACATTCCAGGATGTCTGGCTCTAGGTGAGTGATCACACCATTGTGGTTATCTGGGTCATGAAAATCTGTTTTGTTTAGTTTTTCTGTGTATTCTTGCCACCTCTTCTTACTATCTTCTGATTCTGTTAGGTCCATACCATTTCTGTCCTTTATCATGTCCATCTTTGCATGAAATGTTCCCTCGGTATTTCTAATTTTCTTGACAAGATCTCTAGTCCTTCCCATTCTGTTGTTTTCCTCTATTTCTTTGCTTTGATCACTGAGGAAGGCTTTCTTATCTTTCCTGCTATTCTTTGGAACTCGGACTTCACATAGGTATATCCTTCCTTTTCTCCTTTGCCTTTTGCATCTTCTTAGTAACAACTTAGTAACAAACTTTGATTACTCAGTAACAATTTAGTAATCATGTCCTTTATCATGTCCATCTTTGCATGAAATGTTCCCTCGGTATTTCTAATTTTCTTGACAAGATCTCTAGTCCTTCCCATTCTGTTGTTTTCCTCTATTTCTTTGCTTTGATCACTGAGGAAGGCTTTCTTATCTTTCCTGCTATTCTTTGGAACTCGGACTTCACATAGGTATATCCTTCCTTTTCTCCTTTGCCTTTTGCATCTTCTTAGTAACAACTTAGTAACAAACTTTGATTACTCAGTAACAATTTAGTAATCAACTTCCTAGTAACACTAATAACATGACCTTATTGTTATGAACAATAGTGATAATAATAACATCAATTAATACTATTAGTTACTCTGCTAGACAGTTATAAGAAATAAACATGCATTAACTAATTTAATCTTCTCAATAGCCTTAGGAAGATAGCACTATTTTTATCATCCCTATGGGCTTTCCTGGTGGCTCAGACTGTAAATAATCTTCCTGCAATGCAGGAGACCTGAGTTCGATCCCTGGGTCAGAAAGATCCCCTGAAGAAGGAAATGGCAACTCACTCCAATATCCTAGCCTGGGAATTCCATGGCCAGAGGAGCCCAGTGGGCTACAGTGCATGGGGTCACAGAGTTGGACACCACTGAGTGACTAACAGTGAATTTGTACACAGGGCACACAGCTAGAAACTGGCTGAGCTAGGGTTTGGAATCTGTCAGTTTGACACCTGGATCCACCCTTTGAGGAATTACACTTCAGCTATCTTTAATCCTGCCAAGTGGGCTGTTTGCAAGAACTGTAAGATGATAGAACCAAATAGTAAAACTAGAACTTAGAAATTTGTGAAAAGAAAGCTTAATTTCCTAAAGATTCAGGAACAACAAGGAATTTGTCCTTTTAAATAGTGCTTTTCAAAAACAAACAAACAAAACATGTGTGCTGCAAAGGTACCAGGACATACTGTCCCTTCAGCCCTTGGGCAGCCAGGTGGGCTCTAGGATAGCCAAAACCAATAGGCAAGCTGCAACCACAGTCTGCCTCTTCCAGGCTCCTTGGAGCACACTGGAGATTTGCAGGTTCAGAATTATTGCCTATCTGCAGGCCACTGGCAAGATGCTGATGTCTGTCATGTGCTGCTCTGTGTCCCATTAGGCTGAATGCAGATGGGGAGGTACTGTACTACTTAGAAAAATATTTTTAGAAAGCCGTTGCAAAGCACAGCACTGTTGTTGAAATGGAGATGACAACCAACAGAGCTACTAGAGATGTCATACTCTGAGTAGACAAGGAGCACTTCTGTGTGTAGCACAAAGTGTGGCCACTTCGGGGTAAGGTGAGGGCCCAGGTACAAACATCCAGTGTACAAACTCCAGCCAGTGCCATGAACCCCTGCCTTAATATGTGTTGAAACTTCTGTCAGTTTGCAGTTTATGTGTCCTTTTATTCAAGCTATCTGCACGGTAATAGCTCTAACAATTCATGCACATTCTGTACATTAAACTGCCATCATTATTTTTAAATATTTAATATCAAAAATTCAATTAGATGTTAATCTTTTCACATTATCACAAGAAATGTCAGCATCAGTCAAGGAAGAAAAGGAAAAAATGTTAGATCCTTAAATGAAATTTAAATTGTTGTAAATTGGAGAATAATTGTAAAAACTGTTTTATGTTTTTTTGGTGAAACTGTGGAATAAAATTATTTTCTTCATGAAGACAATAAATAATTTGAAGACACTGAAAAATTTTTATTATAAATTGTGTGTAGTCATTTCAAAGCATAAAAAGTTATATTCATGGAAGAATATTCAAATTTCTCAATAAAAATAAATGAATTCATCTGGAATTTTATAAATAATATTTACTGTTTTCTTTCATTTTAATATTTATCATTCTCATAACTATATAATATATAGGAAAAGTAATGGCTGTTTTCACCATTTTTACAGCAAATTCCCCTAAATCTGCTTCAGCATACCCCAGATGTCATACAAACATTCTCATGAAAAGGTCAGGAAGCACTGCTCCAGAGGTGCTTAGAAGTGAAGGCACAGCAGAATCAAGCTCACAACAACCCCAAGCAAAGTCACCCTAGGAAGAAAAGAGCTTTAAAGTTCCCCTGAATTTCCAAATGTTTTAAAATATTTATCATGCCCATGAAGATTTTTTTAAGCAATAAATTCTCACAAGATTAGAAAGTAAACTCAGCTGAGAATAAGGAATCAGGTTTTGAATTTGACAGGGAATGCTGCCCAGAGCCTGAAAAATACTCCTTTTTGAAGATACTTGCTATGCATGTGCAAGTACCTGACACCTGTGCTGGGGGAGAGGCATTTGTTTTCATTCTGATTCTAATATCCCTGACATCCTACAGTTCTTCCTTGCACCTGCAGCATCACACCTTATTCCTTCAATATCAAAACAAATTAGTATATGTTCTTGGGCTTCCCGTTGAGCCCTTGGGTCTCTTGTCTTCCTTCAATGCTCCTATCTCACATTCCTCCCCTGTCTGGGCAGAGGTGATTGCTGATGACAAGGTTTTCTGGATTGAGACCTTGCAGAAGCTTGTTTTCATTCATTTGTTTACATAATGCTTAGTAGAAAATTCAGATGACTTATAGATGCCCTCTGCCATGTTTTGCTGAGTCTATTTGGACAAAGTGCTTAATCTTATTGAAACTCAGTTTATTCATCTGTAAAAATGGGATAGATATACCTATATCATATGATTTTTTTTAATTAATGAGATAATGAACCTCATTAAAACTACAAGGCCCTCAATACATTTTAACCATTATGTTTGCTATTATTAATGCTATTGAACTAAAATGTTAAAGGTATTATTTGATTTCAAAAGTCCTATTCCTATTCGACATGATATCTTCTAAAGGTAACAGGAAAATAAAAGTTAAGATTTTCTTATCAAAGCAGCAGACTCTCTCTTCAGCCTAAAAATCAAGCTGAATTTATCAATTAGTTTCCAATCCTCTCCACTTCTAAGAGGAGAAGTCACAAGATCTCCCCTTCTTCCCCACCCCCCAAAGTGGGTTAGGTTGGGTGTATGTGAAGTTCATGAATTATACTCCAGGCTGAAATTTCCTCCTTCACTGATGTGGGATTTCAGTATACAGAGCTACCCAAGCCCTTGATCCAGGTCCAGCTCACTTTTCTTAACATGAAGTTTTTGTGTTGCTTCTTCTTTATGAGCATGGGAATACTCAATCTTCTGTGTATCTGCTCCTAAGATTTATTAATTGCTTTCACTGAATTCACTTCCACTTCTGAACTACTCTCATTTCCTGCCCCTGGCTTGCCCCTGGTTTTGAAGTGTCAAAATCCTTATTCACCCATATATCAACCACCATCCCAGCACATTACCTTATGCTCATTATCATGGTGCAGGGAACTGTCATCTGTCACTAAAATTCCTTAGCACCTCTCCCTTCCTTTTCCCATCTCTTCTTCCACTCTCTCCACCAGGAGGGTCCATGAAAGATCTTTTGTTCTTTGTGATAGATGATGTGATCTATGCATAAGCAAATTGAAGACCTATGAGCTACCAAATAGTCATGTGTTCATCTCCCTCTCACCCTTGTTTTAACCAGCCAGTGTGTAAGTTCATGAGGCCAAAATATCGCATTAAGTAAAAAGGCAAAATTATTAATAATCCATGGTGCTAGAGAATGGTGGTTACCTTTGTGGGAATGGGATCTGGATATCATTTAAGAGGACGCCCAAAAGGGACTTCTGGAATGCAACATCTTTGATTTTTTTGTTTTTTTCTCCATCTGGTGCAAGTGTGTGCTCACTTTGTATAAATGGAGATACACTCATATGCCTCTTTCTGCATATATATCAAACTTCAAAAAAAAAGTTTACTTTTAAAACTTAAAATAAGTGCTTTTCAAGTAAAACACCTTAGAGGAAAAAGGTTTAATGTTAACATTTTGGTCAGCTGATGCTAACCTCACTATGTTCATAGAAAAGTAATAACAAGTATAAAAACTTAGATGAGAACAAGCATAGCGCAGATCAGTTGAGTAATACATGAAAGGTAAAGTTATTAACTTGGCAGAAGAGTAAGTATTATTATTGCAAAGCTGAAAATTTCAACCTTCAAAAACAGTCATGCAATTATCTAACATGCAAATACATTTGGAATATATAATGCTTGCTTTTCTAATTAAAATGTGATTTATCAGACTTATGACCTTGCTTTGGGTGTGTGTGAAAATCAAAATCCTTTTAATACTCACACATTAGGGTTAGTAAAGACTTTAAAAGACACATTCTTTCACCTTCATTAGTAGAAAAATGTTCATACTGGAGTCACCCAGGCCTTGACCTCTTCTATCACCTTATATTTTATAATGGTTCCAAGTGCCTTGTTTTATTTGAGTCCTGTTGATGTATAAACATGTTATCCAATAAGAGATCCTTCACCCTGGAAAATTCTCCTTTTCATAAAGGTCACTCTAAAAATCAAACTAGAACTGGGGACTTCCTCCAAGTGGGGCTGTCTGTACAAATCCAATTTCCCATAAGGTAAGCAGGTGTTAACAGCTGACATCTCAGGTCAAAGTGCTTGGGGCTGAAGTAGTCTGCTATACTCCAGTTGCAGAGGCCATTTTAATAACCTCCCTTATTAAAAGGGAAAGCTACAGGACTCTCCCAGAGCAAAATTCCATGGAAAGTCCAAGTGTGCCAGCTGGAATCACCTTACTCTGCCAAAAGAATGAGGAACCCAGGACATCAGGGATACTGTTGAGATTTACCTGAGCCCTTTGCACAATAACCCTCCCAAAAAACAGCCACATATAGCAGATATGGAGAATTATCCCTTTTTAGAGCTAATCTTATGCTAATTACAGTGTCATCAAGAATTTAATCTGAAACATAAGCTTCATCCATCATTGGGGTTCAGAAATGGATGGTACGGGGAGGAAGGAGGAAGAGGGGTTCAGGATGGGGAACACATGTATACCTGTGCTGGATTCATGTTGATACATGGCAAAACCAATACAGCATTGTAAAGTAACCTCCAATTAAATAAATAAATAGATAAATTGTCAAAGATTGGGCAAATAAAAAAGCTTATGGAGAGATGTTAATGACACAGCATTTCACATTACCAGTAATGAAAAATGAAAATATGAGGAAATAACACTTTAAAGCAAAGTTAAACAAAAAAAATTACAAGGTAAATAATTTTACTCTAGAAACCCAATGTTAGACTATGTTACTAGTAAAGAATATTTTTGCAATGCAGGAGATTGAGGTTAGATTCCTGGGTCAGACAGATACCCTGGAGAAAGAACTGGCAATGCACTCCAGTATTTTTGCCTGGGAAATCCCATGGACAGAGAAACCTGGTGGGCTACAGTCTATGGGATCTCAAAAGAGTTGGATATGACTTATCAACTGAACAACAACAATGTTACTGTAAGTTTGGCATACACTTGGCATGCGGATGGCTTCTTTGGAATGCAATATAGATACATACAGCTTGACTCATTTTCAGTATGCCTACTTTTTTACTTAATAGTTTCTGAATATTTACATTAAGGAAACAATAGTTTTCAAATAGTCATTTCACATTGTCTAAACTATATATATTTTTAAATAATTGAATAAAATATTAAACTCAATTAAATTATAATTTAAAAAATAATGACAATGAACTGCCTTCAACTACAAAGAAAAATGTTTACAACATATTGTTAACATCCAGATCCAGAAATGTATAATTCCCACTATTATAGTCATATAAAATATATATTATACCAACCAAAACTGAAGGAAAATAATATGAAATGAAACCAGCTACTCTATTAGAGTTATAAATTGAGATAATTTATATCTTTTTCAAAATCCATTGAATGACATTCATCCTTGCACAATAAAAATACATTAGACTGTACAGTTATCTTAGGCACTATTGTAAATTCTATGAAAACAAAGTACATTTTATTTCACTAAACTAAAAAGATAATGAAATCAATATATTTGGTTTAAATGCTTGGAAATTATATGATAATGATCAAGTCACTTAAAGTCCAGAAAGGTTATTTCTCATTTTCAAAATGGATTTGAAATGTCCTGCCACTCTTATCTCACAGATATTACACTGCCCAAATGAGGTGACATGTATGAAAGTGCTTGTTAATCATATTTCTTGGTCCATTAGACTGCTTAACAAAATAACACAAACTAGGTCACTTGCAAGCAAAAAAAAATTATTTCTCATGGTTTTTAAAGTTGAGAAGTCCAAGGTAGGGGGCCAGCAGGTTCACTCTCTGTGATGGCTGATTTCCTAGGTAGGTTTCTTTTTGCTATAACTTCACAAAGTGGAAAGGAAGCAAGAGAGGGTCTACACAAACTGAAGGTTGAGATGGCAGATCATTTCAATTTTTTTCTCAGAATTGATGCTAATTTCTCAGTCAGTTAACCTGCAATAAAAATCCTCATAATTGATTACAGTCTAGCTCAAAAATTGAACCATAGGATAGACCAATATAGGACTTCCTATAGTGCTTATATGAGTGCATGTTTGTGACTCTATATGAATGGTTAGCAGAAAATACTGAAAATTCAAGACGCTAACCTAGAACTTAATTATACCCAAAGATGTAATTTCTGTGAAGTATGATGGAAAAGTGATGCAGTAGTCCTGTCAATATATTATAAAAATGAGTGTGACCTCCATCTTAAGGATCATATGAGCAAGACAGCATATATAAAAGAAAAAATAAACTAGCACATCCCTTAGAGGGAACAGCAAATAAACAATTCATGAAGATTTCATTTGGGAAATTACTTGTATCAATACTTCCTCCATATTCCTAGGACTAGCATCATCAGAATATCAATAGTTAGTCTATCATCAGAGGTTTACTCAGAAGATGAAGTACATTCCACAGTAGAAAAAATAGTCCTTCAAAATGCTAAAGATAAGCTCACATGACATCAAATAAGACTTAAAGCCCTAATACTCAATAATTCAACAATTTGAATATTTTCTTCTTTTAATTTTAAATTTATTTATTAATTAAAAAATAATTCCTTTACAGAATTTTGTTGGTTTCTGCAAAATTCAACATGAATCAGCCATAGGTATACATATGTGCCCTCCCTCCTGAGCCTCCCTCCCATCTCCCTCCCCATCTTACCCCTCTATGTTGATACAGAGCCCCTGTTTGAATTTCTTGAGTCATACAGCAAGTTCCCATTGGCTATCTGTGTTACATATGGTAACATAAGTTTCCAGGTTTACTCTCTTCATACATCCTTCTCTCCGTCCTCCCTCACTATGTGCATAAGTCTGTTCTCTATGTCTGTTACCTTTGTTGACCTGCAAATAATTTTACCAGTACCATCTTTCTAGATTCCATATACATGCTTTAGTATATGATATGTGTTTTTCTCTTTCCTACTTCACTCTGTATAATAGGCTCTAGTTTCATCCACCTCATTAGAAATGATTCAAATGCATTCCTTTTTATGGCTGAGTAATATTCCATTGTATATATGTACCACAACTTCCTTTTTTTTTTTCCAAGAGAAAT
>SJXQ01000246.1:629024-643414 GCA_006408695.1 Aepyceros melampus
TGTGGATTTATCTCTGGGCTTTCTATTTTGTTCCATTGATCTGTATTTCTGTCCTTGTGCCAGTACCATACTGTCTTGATGACTGTGGCTTTGTAGTAAAGCCTGAAGTCAGGCTGGTTGATTCCTCCAGTTCCATTCTTCTTTCTTAAGATGGCTTTGGCTATTCGAGGTTTTTTGTGTTTCCATACAAATTGTGAAATTATTTGTTCTAGCTCTGTGAAAAACACCGCTGGTATCTTGATAGGAATTGCATTGAATCTGTAGATTGCTTTGGGTAGTATACTCATTTTCACTATATTGATTTTTCCGATCCATGAACATGGTATATTTCTCCATCTATTAGTGTCCTCTTTGATTTCTTTCATCAGTGTTTTATAATTTTCTATATATAGGTCTTTAGTTTCTTTAGGTAGGTATATTCCTAAGTATTTTATTCTTTTCGTTGCTGTACCACAACTTCCTTATTCATTCACCTGTCAGTGGACATCTAGGTTGCTTCCATGTCTTAGCTATTGTAAATAGTGCTGCAATGAACATTGGGGTACATGTGTCTCTTCTCATTATGATTTTCTTAGAGTATATGCCCAGTTGTGGTATTGTTGGGTCATATGGTAGTTTATTCCTAGTTTTTTAAGGAATCTCTGTACTGTCTTCCATAGTGGCTAAATCAATTTACATTCCCACCAATAGTGCAAGAGGGTTCTCTTTTCTCCACACCCTCTCCAGCATTTATTGTTTGTAGACTTTAATGATGCCCATTCTGACTTGTGTGAGCTAATATATCATTGCAGTTTTGACTTATATTTCTTTAATAATGAGAGATGTTGAGCATCTTTTCATGTGTTTGTTAGCCATCTGTATGTCTTTTTTGGAGAAATGTCTGTTTAGTATTTTATTCCCCACTTTTTGATTGGGTTGTTTGTTTCTCTGGTATTAGTTTCTATGAGTTGCTTATATGATTTGGAAATTAATTCATTGTCAGTTGTTTCATTTGCTAGTATTTTCTCCCATTCTGAAGACTGTCTTTTCACCTTGTTTATTGGGTATTTTCAGTTATAGTTTTTCATCTGAAGGGGTATGCATTGTAGTCACAGTCATTCCAGACTACACCAAGGTGTCTCAATGTGCATAAAGGCTGGGACAAAGATTTGGTAAAGAATGAACACTAAAAGATAGAGAAATTAAGCTATTTTTTTTCTTTTGGATTCCTTCCCCCACCCCCAAGTTTGCAGTTTTTATCTCAATAGCTATGTGAGTGTGCACCCTTATTGTCTTTATTAGAGTACCTTAAATACATCCTATGAAGGTGATGCAAGACCTAGCACACAAATTTTCATAAAATAAGAGTACCATGTGTACTTACAGAATAAGTAAGTAAATGAAATGACAGATAACACTATGCTTGATTTCTATATTTGAAAGGAAATAGAAGTCCATTCTCATTTACCATTCTTTATTTCCTTCATAAATTTCCCTCTATAAAAATTCTCCTTGTAAATGATGCTAATTAAGTAAATGCTATTTTCATTGATTTATATGATAATTTCAAAAGATTTTCATTTATTTATGCAAATTAATCTCCAATGGAAAAAACAACATTTAATAACCTATTATTCTCTATATAATCCAGTGTTGAAGCCTCACCATTAAATTTTAACAATTAATGAAAGCTTAATATCAGGGAAAAACACAAAAAGTTTAAATTGCAATCATCAAAACAACTCCTTAGTAAGAAGAATTACAGTAATAAACTCGTGCTGGGTCCAGCCCCAGTGGATCCAGGGTGATTCAAAGCAGGGATGGTGTTGGCGTCTTGAAAAGAATTATTTATTTAGAAATATAAGATTAGCTTAGAAAAGAATAGTGTAGTAGGAAAATTAGTGGAGAAAAGAGGCTGAATAACTTGGTTTACGTGGAAAGCCAATAAAGTTCCAGACAGGGAGCTTGCACCATCTACGTGGGGCCACCGGCGCCCGCTTGAATCTCTAAGGGTGCCCCGCCCTGGGCTCCCTTTCACGTGGAACTTAAAAGCCAGGACAAGTAAGTAGACATGGCGAGCCACCACGCCCCAGATGGGAATTCAGCCTGAAATTAGAGAGAAGACACGAGGGAAACCAGTCCAGCAACTGGCTCCTCTCCTATTGTCCTTCAAGGCCTTTTATACCTTTTCTTTTGTACACAGAGCTCAATGGGTAATATAAAGTTCTGCACCATCAGCAGCCCAGACTCTTATCAAAATAAGGCTTTTCTCTCTGCATACCTAGTTGTATACACAAGTCTTAGGTGATTTACATCATCTTCCAGCCAAAAGGCCTATTTAACAATTTATGGCTCTTTTCTGATAAGTGTTATTCTTTCCAAGTTCTGGTGCCATTCTCAGGAAGCACTAAACAAAGTTACATTCTTACATAGAAGAACACAACAATTTGTAACAAGAAAGAGGAGTACAGTGATTTATAAAAGAAAGTAATTAACTCAAAAGTCTAGTGTTGTTAACATCAAAACTACTACATATCTTTTTCCATATCCTGTTTATATTGACTAACTTCTTCCCAGGTGCCTAAAAGATAAAGAATAAGGAGGTCTGGCAGCAATCATTGAGTCAACAGTGAAATCCTATCACCAATAGGATTTTTAGCTCTTAGAAAAGGTTTTATAACTTTAAGATACTTCAAGCTTTTGTGCCCCTCGCAGTTGAGGGTTGTAAGAAATTCACAATCTTGTAAAAGGTCTGGAGAACCTGTTAGGCAAGTTAGAGCGTTTAAGTTAGAACGTTATCAAAGGGGGTTGAGCTGAAACACTCCTTTCAAATTCAGAAGACTAAAGCCCTGAGTTGACTTTTTCCAGAGAATGTCAGAAGAGTGGAAAAGCAGGCAGATTCTTATTTTGGGGGTACATGCTCAGGAAACACCAGGGGGAAAATCTGAGATCTGACTCGTCCTTGCCCATCAAATCTCTGCCGCATGACCTTGTCATGGGTGGGATTCCTCATGGTGGCTCCCAACAAACTGGAAAAAAAAAAATGACTTTTTAATTTGGACCCTGGCTCATGTACTAACTTGATCTACCTTCTCCGAGTTTCTATTTGCTTGTTGTTGTTTTTCAGTCACTCAGTTATGTTTGATTCTTTGCAACCCCTTGAACTGCAACATTCCATGCTTCTCTGTCCTTTACTGTCTCCTGGAGTTTGCTCAAACTCATGTCCATTGAGTCTATGATGCCATCGAAGTATCTAAACCTCTGCTGCCCACCTCTCCTCCTGCCCTCAATCTTCCCCAGCCTCAGGGTCATCATATGGCCAAAGTATTAGCCTTTCAGCTTCAGCATCGTTCCTTCCAATGAATATTCAGGGTTGAGTTCCTTTAGGATTGGCAGGTTGGATCTCCTTGCAGACCAAGGGACCCTCAAGAATCTTCTTCAACACCACAGTTCAAACCATCAGTTCTTTGGTGCTCAGCTTTGTTCATGGTCCAACTCTCACATCCATACATGACTACTAGAAAAACTATAGCTTTGACTATATGGACCTTTGTCCACAAAATGGTGTCTCTGCTTTTTAGTACACTGTCTAGGTTTGCCATAGATTTTTCTTTCAAGAAGAAAGCATCTTTTAATTTTATGGCTCAGTCGCCATCTGCAGTAATTTTGGACCCCAAGAAAATAAAATCTGTCATTGTTTCCATTTTTCTCCATCTATTTGCCATGAAGTGATGGGACCAGATGCCATGATCTTAGTTTTTTAAATGTCAAATTTTAAGCCAGGTAGTCTAGAAAATAAAAAGTACCTGTAGCATGGAATTTGACTGGTATGAGAATCAAATTAAAATATTATACTAAGAACCTATCACTAAATGAAGAAGCCAGCCAGTGTGTGTCCAGTCATGTCAAATTCTCTGTGACCCCATGGACTGTAGTCCCTACCAGGGTCCTCTGTCCCTAGAATTTTCCAGGCAAGAATACTGGAGTGGGTTGCCATTTCCTCCTCCAGGGGATCTTTCCAACCCAGGGATCGAACCCATGTCTCTTGCAACTCCTGCATTAGCATGGGTATTCACTACATGAAGCTTCCTTTCTTCTAGCCTTTGAATTTGGGCCTCTTTGCAGAGAGTAAAATTTATTTGCACAACCCCAGTACTCTAGGGAAGATAAAAGAAGGAAGAATGGAAGTTATTTCAGGTCTGCCACTTTCTAACTCTTAACTCCCACTACTATGGACTGAATTGTGTCTACCCAAAATTCATATGTTGAATCCTCAACCCCTCACCATGTGACAAGGGATAAGGAGACCACAGAGATCTCTCTCTCCTACTTGTGCCCACAAAGAAAAGGCCATATGATGATATAGCTCTCACTAGAAATCAACTCTGACAGCACCTTGATAATGGAATTTTGGCCTCCAGAACTGTGAGAAAATAAATTTCTATTGTTTAAGCCACCCAGCCTGTGGAAGATTGTTTGGAAATCTGAGTAACAAATACAGCCATCTACAAGAGTTCAAGCTCATTATTACTGTCAGGGATGAAGTGGACAAGCAACCCCAACAATGATAATCATCGGAGAGTGAAATGTCTTTCTGATACTAATGTTGTCACATGAAGATGGAGAGAGAAATTATTTACATAGTATGACAAGGAGAGTCTGGGATTGTGGCTCCCATCTAGCATTTCATATCTTTTTATTTCTTGTTATGAAATTCACTTATCCAAGTAGGAAATGGCTTTCTGGTCATATTAATAGCTTCATCAGCACACTGTTCTACTATTGATGACCTTTGGCAACCTTGCCTTTGTTATACCATATGCTACATATATCTTTACACTTACACTGCCTCCTTTCCCACTCTGCTAGTGTTAACCCCACTGAAAATTCAGTAACTAAACAAAGACAGGCGTCTTGTCATACATCTGTGTTTTACCTTCAAATATATTATGTCTTGGGCAGTAATTGTTGTTGTTGTTTAGTTGCTAAGTCCTGTCCAACACTTTGTGACTTTCTAAACTGGGGCATGCCAGTTTCCTCTGTCCTCCACTATCTCCCAGAGTTTGCTGAAATTCCTGTACATTGAGGCAGTAATGCTATCTAACCATCTCTTTTGCCTTCAATGTTTCCCAAGCATCAGGGCCTTTTCCAGTGAGTCAGCTCTTCACATCAGGTGGCCAAAGTATTGGAGCTTCAGCTTCCTCAACAGTCCTTCCAATGAAAATTCAGGACTGATTTCCTTTAGTACTGACTCATTTGATTTCCTTGCAGTCCAAGGGACTCTCAAAAGTCTTCTTTTAATTTCATGGCTGCAGTCACTGTCTTCAGTGATTTTGGAGCCCAATAAAATAAAATCTGCCACTGCTTCCACTTTCCTCCTCTTTTGCCTTCAATGTTTCCCAAGCATCAGGGCCTTTTCCAGTGAGTCAGCTCTTCACATCAGGTGGCCAAAGTATTGGAGCTTCAGCTTCCTCAACAGTCCTTTCAATGAAAATTCAGGACTGATTTCCTTTAGTACTGACTCATTTGATTTCCTTGCAGTCCAAGGGACTCTCAAAAGTCTTCTTTTAATTTCATGGCTGCAGTCACTGTCTTCAGTGATTTTGGAGCCCAATAAAATAAAATCTGCCACTGCTTCCACTTTCCTCCCTTCTGTTTGCCATGAATTGATGGGACCAGATGTCATGATCTTAGTTTTTAAAATGTTGAATTTTAAACCAGCTTTTTCACACTTCTCTGTCATGCTCGTCAAGAGGTTCTTTTAATTCCTCTTCACTTTCTACCATTAAAGCAAGTCTTTAAATCCTGCCACAAGAACTGAGAAATATAATTTTCACTATTTACAAATTATAACTGAATATTAGCATTAAGTAGCACTTTCTCGATTGTTGAACACAAAATATACTTGCCGTATTATTTCTGGTGGTTTGCAGACCACTTTACAGATTCACACAGAGCCATATTCTCTACTGCTCAACCATGCCTAACTCTTTGTGACCTTATGGACTACAGCCTGCTGGGCTCCTCTGTTCCATGGGACTCATCAGGCAAAAATGCTGGAGTGAGTTGTCATCTCTTTCTCTATTCTTTATTGCAATATCATTAAATATAATCAACACATGACAAAGCTGAAAGTAGAGGAACACTCCCCAAGACCACTTTAATGAAGTGGAGTTTTTGGTGTTCATGGTTACTTCCCCTTCCCAGAAGTAAAAATAGGAATGTTGGCTTTTGGAGATAACCCTCCTTCTTGATGTTTTCTCTGTCTTCAGAAGTGTCATTTAATAGTGTATTATCCTATTCTTTGAAACTAGCTTATACCAAGTTTATAAGGATTGACTCTCCTTCCAAGGAAAATATGAATTCTAAATAAGGCTCCAGAGAAAGCAATGTCTAAACCTGAAGTACACAGTTCTGCCTTAGTGTAGATTCCAACAAAAGAGGATCATGAAATGAATATTCAATTGCAATAATTTACTTGGAAAGTGATCCACTGGTAAAGGAATGGAGAAGTGAGACAGAAAAGAAAATGACCAATAAAGGGTGTGTTCTCAAGCAAGTTACTACTGTGGACATCTGGCCCTATGGTTAGACTACCAGAGAACTAACCCTAGGGAGTATCAAATAGTAAGAACTCACACACACACACAAAAAAAAACCTACTTGAATACAAGACTCGACATCACTCAACTACCAGTAGCAACTTGTGCAGGAAGCCTCATCTAAATAACAAAGAAAACAAAAATACAAACCCAANAGAGAACTAACCCTAGGGAGTATCAAATAGTAAGAACTCACACACACACACAAAAAAAAACCTACTTGAATACAAGACTCGACATCACTCAACTACCAGTAGCAACTTGTGCAGGAAGCCTCATCTAAATAACAAAGAAAACAAAAATACAAACCCAATCATCAGGAGACAGGATTACCACCTCACTCAGCCTTGGCCATCAGAGAAAAAGCAAATAAACAAAAACTCAGCACAAATCTCAACCTATATGAAGCTTACACAAACCACTGGACCAACCTTAGGAGGGCAGAAAACAATTGGAAGGAAGAATTCAACCTTGAAGCCTGGGAAAAGGAGACTTCAAACAGAATAAGTTTAAAAAAAAAGAAAAAGAAAAGAGAGAAATACTACACAAATGAAGGAACAAATTAGAAACACAGAAGTCCAAAAAAATGAAGAGGAAATAGGCAAACTACCTGAAAAAGAATTAAGAATAATGATAGTAAAGATGTTAAAAAAAAAAAACCTTGAAAATAAAATGGAGAAAATGCAAGAATCAATTAGCAAAGACATAGAAGAATTAAAGAAAAAACAGAGAGAGAGACAACACAATTACTGAAATTAAAAATATTTTAGGAGGAATCAATAGCAGAATATCTGAAGCAGAAAAACAAATCAGTGAGCTGGAAGATAAAATGGTGGAAATAACTTCTGAAGAGCAGAATAAAGTAAAAAGAATGAAAAGAACTTAGGATAGTCTCAGAGACCCGTAGGACAATATCAAATGCAAAAACATTTGAATTATAGGGGTCTCAGAAGTAGAAGAGAAAAAGAAAGTGTATGAGAAATTTTTTGAAGAGATTATAGTGGAAAATTTCCCCAACATGGAAAAGGAAATAGTCAGTCAAGTCCAACAAGCACAGAGAGTCACATACAGGATAAACCCAAGGAGAAACACACCAAGACACATACTAATCCAATGAACAAAGCCTAAACACAAAGAAAGAATATTAAGAGCAACAAAGGAGAAGCAACAAGTAATATACAAGAGAAATCCCATACACTTAACAGCTGATCTTTTAGCAGAAATTCTGCAGGAGAGAAGGGAATGGAAGCATAAAGAATTGAAAGGGGAAAATATACAACCAAGATTACAGTACCTGAAAAGGATTTCATTCAAAATTTATGGAAAAATAAAAAGCTTTTCAGACAAACAAAAGTTAAGAGAATTCAGTACCATCAAACAAACTTTAAAACAAATGTTAAAGGGACTTATATAGTCAAGAAATACAAGAGAAGAAATACAAAACCAAGCCCAAACAATTAAGAAAATGGCAATAAGAACATATATATCAAAAATTACTTTAATGTAAATAGATTAAATGCTACAACCAAAAGACATAGACTGGCTGAATAGATAAAAAACAAGATCCATATATATGCTGCCTACAAAAAACTCACTTCAAACCTAAAGACATACAAACTGAAAGAGGATGGAAAATATATAGTCTATGAAAATAGGAAGCAAAACAAAGCTGGAGTAGCAATCTTCATATGTGACAAAATAGACATTAAAATGAAGAAGATTACAAGAGTTAAGGAAGGACACACATAAAAATCAAGGGATCAATCCAAAAGGAAAACATAACAATTGTAAATATTTATGCACCCAACATAGGAGCACAGCAATACATAAGAAAAACACTAACAGACATAAAAGAAGAAATGGACAGTAGAACAATAATAGCAGGAGAAATAATACCCCACTCACAACAATGGACAGATCATCAAAATAGAAAATTAATAAGAAAACACAAGTCTTAAATGATACATTAGGTGAGATGGACTTCATTGATATCTTCAGGACATTCCATCCAAATGCAGAAGAACATACCTTCTTCACAAGTGTACATGGAACATTCTCCAGGATAGAGTCATGAATCAAACCTCAGTAAATTTAAGAAAATTGAAATCATATCAAGTATCTTTTCTGACCACAATGTTATGAGACTAGATATCAATTACAAAAAAAAAAAGTAAGAAACACAAACACATGGAGATTAAACAACACATTTCTAAATAACAGGTTACTGAAGAAATGAAAAAGTAAATCAAAAAAAACTTCTAGAAACAAATGACAATGAGAACAGGACAACTCAAAACTTATGGGATGCAGCAAAAGCAGTTCTAAGAGAGAAGTTTATAGCAATACAATCCTACCTCAAGAAACAAGAGAAACATTGAATAGATAACATAACTTTGCACCTAAAATAATTTGAAAAAGAAGAACAGCAACAAAAAAAATAGTAGAAGGAAAGAAATCATAATGATTCAAGCAGAAATAAATGAAAAATAAATGAAAATGATATCAATTACAAGAAAAAAAAAAAAGTAAGAAACACAAACACATGGAGATTAAACAACACATTTCTAAATAACAGGTTACTGAAGAAATGAAAAGGGAAATCAAAAAAAACTTCTAGAAACAAATGACAATGAGAACAGGACAACTCAAAACTTATGGGATGCAGCAAAAGCAGTTCTAAGAGAGTTTATAGCAATACAATCCTACCTCAAGAAACAAGAGAAACATTGAATAGATAACATAACTTTGCACCTAAAATAATTGGAAAAAGAAGAACAACAACAAAATAAAATAGTAGAAGGAAAGAAATCATAAAGATTCAAGCAGAAATAAATGAAAAATAAATGAAAGAAGCAATAGTAAAGATTAATAAAGCTAAAATCTGGTTCTTTGAGAAGATAAACAAAATTGACAAGCCTTCAGTCAGACTCATCATGAAAAAAAAAGAGAGAAGAATCAAATCAACAAAATTAGAAATTGAAAAAAAAAAGGTTACACCAGACAATGCAGAAATACAAAGGATTATAAGAGACTATTGTGAATAACTATATGGCAGTAAAATGGATAACCTGGAAGAAATGGATAGAAACGTTCAATCTTCCAAGTCTGAACCAGAAAGAAATAGAAATTATGAACAACCCAATCACAAGGACTGAAGTTGAAGCTGTGATAAAAAATCTCCCAAAAAACAAAGGCCCAAGGATCAGATGGCTTCACAGGAGAATTCTCTCAAACATTTACAGAAGAGCTAATGCCTATCTTTCCAAAATGCTTTCAAAAAATTGCAGAGCAAGGAACACTTCCAAATTCATTCTGAGTTCATCATCACTCTGATACCAAAACCAGAGAAGACAACATTAAAAAAAAAAAAAAAATACTGGCCAATATCACTGAACATAGATGCAAAACTCCTCAACAAAATTTTAGCAAACAGAATTCAGCAACACATCCAAAAGCTCATACACCATGATCAAGCTGGGTTTGTTCCAGGAATTGCAAGGATTCTTCAATACACATAAATGTATATTAGCAAACTGAAAGATTAAAACCATATGATCATCTCAATAGATGTAGAAAAAGCCTTTGAAAAAATTCAGCACCCATTTATGATTAAAATTCTTCAAAAAATGGCATGGAAGGAAGCTATCTCAACATAGTAAATGCCATATATGATAAGCCTACAGCAAACCTTATTCTCAATGGTAAAAAAACTCAAAGCATTCCCCCCTAAGATCAAGAAAAATGCAAGGGTGTCAACTTTCACCACTAGTACTCAACTTGGTTCTGGAAGTCCTAGCTACAGCAATCAGAGAAGAAACATAAATAAAAGGAATCCAGATTGGAAAAGAAGTAACATCCTCATTGTTTGCAGATGACGGGATACTGCACATAGAAAACCCTAAAGATGGTATCAGAAAATTACTAGAGCTAATTAGTGAATTTAGCAAAGTTGCAAGATACAAAATCTTAAAAAAACTCAAAGCATTCCCCCCTAAAATCAAGAAAAATGCAAGGGTGTCAACTTTCACCACTAGTACTCAACTTGGTTCTGGAAGTCCTAGCTACAGCAATCAGAGAAGAAACATAAATAAAAGGAATCCAGATTGGAAAAGAAGTAACATCCTCATTGTTTGCAGATGACGGGATACTGCACATAGAAAACCCTAAAGATGGTATCAGAAAATTACTAGAGCTAATTAGTGAATTTAGCAAAGTTTCAAGATACAAAATCAATATACAGAAATCACTTTCATTTCTATATACTAACAATAAAGAAAGTGAAGTCACTCAGTCATGTCTGATTCTGCGACCCCATGGACTATAGCTCACCAAGCTCCTCCATCCATGGATTTTTCTAGGCAAGAGTACTGGAATGGGTTGCCATTTCCTTCTCCAAGGGATCTTCCCAACCCAGGGATCAAACCCGGGTTTCCCTCATTGTGGGCAGAAGCTTTACCATCTGAGCCACCAGGGAACCCCATATACTAATAATAAAAAACCAGAAAACGAAATTAGGGAATCAATCACATTCACCATTGCAACAAAAAAGAATTAAATGTCTAGGAATAAACTTACCTAAGGAAACAAAAGAACTGTACACAGAAAATTATAAGACACTGATGAAAGAAATCAGTGAAAGACATGTTCATGTTGAAAGACAACATGAACAGATGGAGAGATATTCCATGTTCCTAAGTACAAAGAATCAATATTGTGAAAATGACTGTATTACCAAACGCAGTCTACAGATTCAGTGAGATCCCTACCAAATTACCAATGGCATTTTTCACAGAACTAGAACAAATGAATTTGTTAATTCATTCAAATGAATTCCACAATTCATATGGAAACACAAAAGACCCCAAATAGCCAAAACAGTCTTGAGGAGCTGGAGGAATCAAGCTTCCTGACTTCAGATTGTACTTAAAGACAACATGAACAGATGGAGAGATATTTCATGTTCCTAAGTACAAAGAATCAATATTGTGAAAATGACTGTATTACCAAACGCAGTCTACAGATTCAGTGAGATCCCTACCAAATTACCAATGGCATTTTTCACAGTACTAGAACAAATGAATTTGTTAATTCATTCAAATGAATTCCACAATTCATATGGAAACACAAAAGACCCCAAATAGCCAAAACAGTCTTGAGGAGCTGGAGGAATCAAGCTTCCTGACTTCAGATTGTACTACAAAGTTACAGTCATCAAAACAGTATGGTACTGGCACAAAAACAGAAACAGAGACCAATGGAACAAGATAGAAAACCCAGAAATAAACCCATGAACCTATGGGTATCTTATTTTTTACTAAGAAGGCAAGAATATGCAATGGGGCAAAGAACAGCCTCTTTAATAAATGGTGCTGGGAAAATTGGACAGCTAAATGTAAAAGAATGAAATTAGAACACTTCCTAACACCATACACAAAGACAAACTCAAAATAGATTAGAGACCTAAATGTAGGACCAGAAACTACAAAACTCTTAGAAGAAAACATAGGCAGAACACTAGACGACATAAATCAAAGCAAGATCCTCTATGACCCACCTCCTAGAGTAAAGGAAATAAAAATAAAAGTAAACAAGTGGGACCTGATTAAACTTAAAAGCTTTTGCACAACAAAGGAAACTATAAACAAGGTGAAAAGACAACCCTCAGAATGGGAGAAAACAATAACAAATGAAAAAACTGACAAAGGATTAATTTCCAAAATATACAAGCAGTTCATACAATTCAATGCCAAGAAAAAAAAAGGGGGGGTGGAGAAAGACCTAAATAGACATTTCTCCAAAGAAGACATACAGATGGCTAACTGCCGGGAGCCAGCACACAAGATCCCATCCATGACAAGGTCATGAGGAGAAGACCTGACAAACAAGGCAGATAAGGACTCCAGGGATTTCAAAAAGCTGCCCCGGCACTCACCTTAAAGATGATATCTGTCTTTCTGATGCTTGCTATACTAGACTGCTCCCTAATTTCTGTGACACAGGCAGAAGGCCTTTCCCAATCTCTTTCCAAACACAACTTAAAACTTTAATCAATATATCCTCCAGATGGTGGCATCCTATAAGATTATCTGGGACAAGAAGAGTATTTCAATCTAAACCCCTTTTTGCTAGCATTTTAATTTGCTTGACAAATGTGTTTATGCCCTTGATACTAATGCACATGATTTTTGACACTTTAATCATAAAAAGCATAAAGAACCTGAAAACACAAAAAGCCCTAATAAGAACAGAGCCCTTCGGGGGGGTGAGGAAGCCCTATAGAGAACATTAAAAATATTATTCTATAAAGTTGTTACTGGATCAATGTTTGCTTGCTGAGTTTTTGCTCTTAATGTGCTGAGGTTGTACAATAAAAACTATTGTTTAATAGAGTTAGGAATTTTTAAATGCTAGCATTTTAATTTGCTTGACAAATGTGTTTATGCCCTTGATACTAATGCACATGATTTTTGACACTTTAATCATAAAAAGCATAAAGAACCTGAAAACACAAAAAGCCCTAATAAGAACAGAGCCCTTCGGGGGGGTGAGGAAGCCCTATAGAGAACATTAAAAATATTATTCTATAAAGTTGTTACTGGATCAATGTTTGCTTGCTGAGTTTTTGCTCTTAATGTGCTGAGGTTGTACAATAAAAACTATTGTTTAATAGAGTTAGGAATTTTTAAAAATAAGAGTTTAGCCCTAGTGTGAAAACAATAAGACAATTTTTAATTTTAGCCAAGAGTATAAATTTAGCTGGTGACTTCTGCAAAAGAACTGACCTTTAGTTACATTTCTGCTATGTTGCAACCTGCTGTACCTTTACCCTATGAGACTGCTACTTTTCTGTTTTCTGTTAAGCTGAAGGCCAGAAGATAATGCGCAAAGATCTACTATGGAGAAGACCCTCATAAACAAAGAAGTATGCAGAAAACATCCTGGGTTTCATAAAGGGCAAACTGATGTAATGTTAGACTAGCTCTGTATGCTTATCTCTCATTTTCCTTTAGAAATGTACTAACTTAGGGTATAAAAATTACTGTGAAAAATAAAGCAGCGGCAGCAGACCCTGCTGCACAGCCTAGTCTGCTTTCTCTCTCTCTCTCTTTCTCCCTCTCTCTCTCTCTCTCTCTCTCTCTCTCCACTCGCTGACGACGTTCATCCTGAGGGTACCCCTGGATCCTACCAAGGCTGGACCCCAGGGACCCGAAGGTAAGCCCCCCATTGTCCAGTTTTTGCAATGGCTAGGACCTCACTAGGGCGCTGCAGGCCCCCCTGCATAAGAAAGATAGGATAAGATGAGTGGGTACGATTGAAACTTCTTTTCACATTTAAGAGACAGTTAAGATGGGCACAAGTGAATCAAAGGAAATACAGCTTTTTATTGGGGTTATATTACAGTTGTTAAATAAAAGAGATATTAAAGTAAAAAAGGCTAGTGTACAATCTTTTTTCACATTTGTACAGGAGCAGTGTCCTTGGTTTCCAGAAGAGGGCACTGTTAACGTAGATACTTGGGAGAAGGTTGGAAAAAAAATTAAAAGCTTATTATACCTTGCACGGAATAGAAAAGGTTCCTAATGAAACCTTTTCTTTATGGAACGTGATTCAGTTCAGTTCAGTTGCTCAGTCGTGTCCGACTCTTTGCGACACCATGAATTGCAGCACGCCAGGCCTCCCTGTCCATCACTAACTCCCGGAGTTCACTCAGACTTGTGTCCATCGAGTCCGTGATGCCATCCAGCCATCTCATCTTCTGTCATCCCCTTCTCCTCCTGCCTCCAATCCCTCCCAGCATCAGGGTCTTTT
>SJXQ01000247.1:0-50242 GCA_006408695.1 Aepyceros melampus
TGAACTATGGTGTTGGAGAAGACGCTTGAGAGTCCCTTGGACTGCAAGGAGATCCAACCAGTCCATTCTGAAGGAGATCCACCCTGGGTTTTCTTTGGAAGGAATGATACTAAAACTGAAGCTCCAGTACTTTGGCCACCTCATGCAAAGAGTTGACTCATTGGAAGAGACCCTGATGCTGAGAGGGTTTGGGGGAAGGAGGAGAAGGGGATGACCGAGGATGAGATGGCTGGATGTCATCACAGACTCAATGGACGTGAGTCTGAGTGAACTCCGGAGTTGGTGATGGACAGGGAAGCCTAGTGTGCTGTGATTCATAGGGTTGCAAAGAGTCAGACACAACTGAGCGACTGAACTGAACTGAACTGGCTAGGAGAATTTTGAGCATTGCTTTATTAGCGTGTGAGATAAGTGCAATTGTGTGGTAGTTTGAGCATTCTTTGGCATTGCCTTTCTTTGGGATTGGAATGAAAACTGACCTTTTCCAGTCCTGTGGCCACTGCTGAGTTTTCCAAATTTGCTGGCATATTGGGTGCAACACTTTCACAGCATCAACTTTTAGGATTTGAAATAGCTCAGATTGGATGGTTTTTATCATTTGTTCTATGCACACTCTGAGAGTCCCTTGGACTGCAAGGAGATCAAACCAATCAATCTTAAAGGAAATCAACCCTGAATACTCATTGGAAGGACTGATGCTGAAGCTGAAACTCCAATACTCTGGCCACCTGATGCAAACAGCTGACTCACTGGAAAAGCCCCTGATGCTGGGAACGATTGAAGACAGAAGGAGAAGAGGATTACAGAGGCTGAGATGGTTGAATGGAATCACCAATGCAATGAACATGAACTTGGGCAAAGTTCAGGAGATGGAGGGGTATAGGGAGGCCTGGTGTGCTGCAGTCTATGGGGTCACAAAGAGGGAAACACAACTTGGCTACTGAACAGCATGCACAGCTTTGCCCTTCTCTTTAAAAAGACTTAGAGTTAACATTACCATCTTTCTAAATTCCATATATATGATGGCAATTACACCCCTCTCCCTAAGAAGGCTGTTCAGAAAAAGATTATTGTCTGAAAATGACTCTCCCTCAGAGAAATGATTACAGATATATTAATAATATAGTGAGGTGAGTTCATTTAGACTGGAAGATGTAGTCTCTGTCAGGCTTATCCATTATGTCACTACATCTTCATGACAGTTCTACAGAGTATGTGGGACTATCTCCTTGTTACACAGATGATAAAATCAAGACAGCTATAAGTAACTTGTTTATGTAGCCAGATTCCATCATAACTGGTAGGAGCAGGAGTGATTCCAATCTGTGTGAGCCTTTGGTATACATAAATCACTTAAGGGCCCTTATATTAGAAAAATGATGCATTATGAAGAGACATTTCTTATGCCCTTACAAGAATCTTGGCAAAGGCCTGTACAAGTAAGGATCCCTCATGTTTCAGCTTCATAAGCTCCCTGGTAAATTTGCCTCTGGTTGAAAAGGGAGTCAATATGACTCCAGCCTGCAATCTCAATAGTGAAGGTAAACTCCACAGAAAGGTCATCTCATTTTTCCCTAGTTATGGCACAAGAGAATGTAAGTTTTTAAATTTTGGTATAATCCAACAAGCAGTAGGCATCAGACTGGAGGGGAAAGTCATCTCTGGACAAAGGCTATATGTGCAAAAAGGACAACTGAGAGTTGACTACACTTTTGTCCTACTCTTCTTTTTTTAGGTGGCTGATAGAATCTGCTCGGTGGTTGATTACTATAGACAAACCCAAAAAGGGCTTAAAGGAACTTCAAAAAGCAGCCCATAGAAATGGAAGGAAGAATATTGGAGATACCCTAACCATGGAGGTCAGGAGGCTGGGAGTTGGTTACAGAATGCAAGAAAAACATATATGTTATTCTTTATATTATTTATATGTCATATATATCATTCGTATCCTTAAGAGGAAGGGAAAGCAAGATCACAGTGGTGGTTATGAGGCTTCTTATCTCACTGACCTGTTTCTCAATGAATATCAACATTGTTTGTGTTGCATTGGCAGAGAACACGTTGCTGCTAAAAGTAGACACAGATGTTTTACTTAACAGAGGAAAAGATCACTAATTATTAACAACTGGAAAGACTGAGCATTGGCCACATATTAACTTGGTAAGAGAAAGTAACCAGAACTAATTTCTTCTTTCCAGTTCAATGTTTTGATAGCCTTTTTTCAGGGCAACAAGATCAGAAGGAAAGTTCCATGACTGTGCAAAATAGAGCGTGCAGGACTTCATATTTCTGTGCATTCACTCACAAACACTTTGATCTGTACAATCTACTGAGTGCTTACCTATGGCAAGTTTGGTTCTATCCCTGGAAATATGACAGTGAACACAACAATACAAATCTCTGTTTTGTGAAAGTGACAGTCAACTTACCACAAGTCCCAAGGGTAAAACTGAATAGGTATGCCTCAAAGAAGTGATTTTCTTTTTTATTTTCCTTCCTAGGTAAGTAAAACATTGTAGACCACTAAGTGACTCATTCATCATATCATGCACACACATAAAATACTTATCAAAAGATTACAGTGTGTGAGACATGTTACTTGGTCATGAATAACAGAATAAGCCAGGATTCCAGCCTTCCAGAATCTTTCATATAGATATGAGAGGGAAAGTAACAGATATTTTTAAGTCTAAATATTGCAATGATAGGGGATAGAAAGATTTCTATTGAAGACCCTGAAAAAAGAGTCTACCTTCATTTTATTGGGAAAAATAACAATTAGCTGGTTCAGGAAGAGAAATGCAACATTTCTGGAAGCATATTAAATGACATATCTAATGAAAATTTTTACATTTCCCAAAGAACGCAGAGGCTCTTTTTAAAAGAGATTTGAATAAGGAGAAACAAAATGCTTCTGAGAGTTAAGATTCGACTGAAGATGGGGGAAAATAATCAAAGGATGCTCAGTTGTGTCTGACTCTTTGCAATTCCATGGACTGTAGCCTGTCAGGTTCCTCTGTCCATGAGATATTCCTGGTAAGAATACCAGAGTGGGTTGCCATTTCCTCTCCAGGGGATCTTCCTGACCCAGAGATTGAAGCTGTGTCTCTTACATCTCCTGCATTAGCAGGTGGGTTCTTTACCACTGAACCACCTGGGAAGAAATCAAAATTTCTCCCATAATGAAGCCATGACACGGGGATAATACCCCTGATGGTCCTTGATATGATGGAGAATATGTTGGTACATGCTTCTGAAATAAAAAAGAAAACCTCTAAATTGGTATTGACCTTTGGTTCTTTTAAAACTACATTGATATAACCCTATCTCATACAAAATTAAATTGTACTAACTTACTTCTGAAGAACTATCTTTATAGTCAAGCCCAAATCTAATATTTTGCCTACCAGTTTGGCCCAGTACAGAGAATGAAAGATTTGATCTTACAAGGGCCAGGCACATAACAAAAACAAGTGATACAAGTAGGAAGTAAGACAAAAATAAAGCATTATCAAAGTGAAAGGCAGCTGACAATCACCTCAGTGCCAGGGAAGAAAGGGAGTTTTGCACAAGAGGAAAAACTGAAACTTGGTTTACAAAATGGATTCACTGCATGAATGACTACTCAGTATTGTTTAATTTGATTTTTTTTTGTTTTGTAAAACTAATTTACAAATTTGTGATCTTAATCTTGTTTAACTTCATCTGATGAATTGCCTGACACACCCACTTCAATCATAACTTAAATTTGTTCCACTTATATCCACTCAAATATCATTTTCTCTTTTAACAGGAGTATAATTGTTTTACAATATTGTGTTAGTTTCTGCTGTACAATGAAGTGAACCAGCTCTGTGTATACATATATACCCTCCCTCTTGGATCTGCCCCCCACCTCCTATCCTTCTCACCATCGAGATCATCACAGGCACCCTGTGCTATGCAGCTATCTATTTTATACATGGTGGTGTATACATCTCAATCCTAAACTCCCAGTTCATTCACCCTCCCCTTCCTCATATGTCTGTCTGCTACATCTGCAGCTGTATTCCTGCACTGCAAATAAATTTATCTGTACCATTTTTCTAATTTCACATATATGCATTATTGATTACTCCAGTCTTGAGTGTCTGAGAGCCCAGTATATAACACATCTCTTTTCCCCAAGACACATACAACTTAGGCACAATTTTAAAATCACACAAAGATAGAAAGCAAAATCTTTGTTTTTCACTCCAGCGAAAATGGGAATAATAGATATGACTTTAAATATCTAGCAGCAGAGTATCATCAGCAAGATGAAGGGCTAGGGGAGACCAACACTTGTCTCCCCCTTAAAAACAATAAATAAACAGCTTGTTGTTGCTGTTTAGCCACTAAGTTCTGTATAACTCTTTTGCAACCCCATGGACTATAGCCCACCAGGCCCCTTTGTCTGTCTGTAGATTTCCCAGGAAACCATGCTGGAGTGGGTTGCCATTCCCCTCTCCAGAGGATCTTCCTGACCCACATTCCCTGCATTGATGGGCTTATTCTTTACACTGAGCCACCAGGGAAGCCCAAAATAAACAACTGTGAAGAAGTGAAGTCGCTCAGTCATGTTCGACTCTTTGCGACCCCATGGACTGTAGCCTACCAGGCTCCTCCCTCCATGGGATTCTCCAGGCAAGAGTACTGGAGTGGGTTGCCATTTCCTTCTCCAGGGGATCTTCCAAACCCAGGGATTGAACCTGGGTCTCCCACATTCCAGGCAGACGCTTTAACCTCTCAGCTACCAGGGAAGCCATAAAATAAACAACTACCAACTGAAAACAACAGCTCTGGAAAAGGCTGGACTACAAGGATGGTGTGATCACACACCTAGAGCCAGACATCCTGGAATGTGAAGTCAAGTGGGCCTTAGAAAGCATCACTATGAACAAAGCTAGTGGAGGTGATGGAATTCCAGTAGAGCTATTTCAAATCCCAAAAGATGATGCTGTGAAAGTGCTGCACTCAATATGCCAGCAAATCTGGAAAACTCAGCAGTGGCCACAGGACTGGAAAAGGTCAGTTTTCATTCCAATCCTAAAGAAAGGCAATGCCAAAGAATGCTCAAACTACCACACAATGCACTCATCTCACACACTAGTAAAGTAATGCTCAAAATTCTCCAAGCCAGGCTTCAGCAATACATGAACCACGAAATTCCTGATGTTCAAGCTAGTTTTAAAAAAGGCAGAGGAACCATAGATCAAATTGGCAACATCCGCTGGATCATGGGAAAACCAAAGAGTTCCAGAAGAACATCTATTTCTGCTTTATTGACTATGCCAAAGCCTTTGACTGTGTGGATCACAATAAACTGTGGAAAATTCTCAAAGAGATGGGAATACCAGACCACCTGACCTGCCTCTTGAGAAATCTGTATGCAGGTCAGAAAGCAACGGTTAGAACTGGACATGGAACAACAGAGCGGTGCCAAATAGGAAAAGGAGTACGTCAAGGCTGTATATTGTCACCCTGCTTATTTAACTTTTATGCAGAGTACCTCATGAGAAACGCGGGGCTGGAAGAAGCACAAGTTGGAATCAAGATTGCTGGGAGAAATATCAATAACCTCAGATACGCAGATGACACCACCCTTATGGCAGAAAGTGAAGAGGAACTAAAAAGCCTCTTGATGAAAGTGAAAGAGGAGACGGAAANACAAGTTGGAATCAAGATTGCTGTGAGAAATATCAATAACCTCAGATACGCAGATGACACCACCCTTATGGCAGAAAGTGAAGAGGAACTAAAAAGCCTCTTGATGAAAGTGAAAGAGGAGACGGAAAAAATTGGCTTAAAGCTCAACATTCAGAAAATGAAGATCATGGCATCTAATCCCATCACTTCATGGGAAATAGATGGGGAAACAGTGGAAACAGTGGCTGCCTTTATTTTGGGGGGGCTCCAAAATCACTGTAGATGGTGATTGCAGCCATGAAATTACAAGATGCTTCCTCCTTGGAAGGAAAGTTATGACCAACCTAGATAGCATATTAAAAAGCAGAGACATTATTTTGCCAACAAAGGTCCATTTAGTCAAGGCTATGGTTTTTCCAGTAGTCATGTATGGATGTGAGAGTTGGACTGTGAAGAAAGCTGAGTGCCGAAGAATTGATGCTTTTGAACTGCAGTGTTGGAGAAGACTCTTGAGAGTCCTTGAACTACAAGAAGACCCAACCAGTCCATTCTAAAGGAGATTAGTCCTGGGTGTTCTTTGAAAGGACTGATGCTAAAGCTGAAACTCCAGTACTTTGGCCACCTCATGCAAAAAGTTGACTCATTGGAAAAGACTCTGATGCTGGGAGGGACTGGGGACAGGAGGAGAAGAGAACGACAGAGGATGAGATGGCTGGATGGCATCACCGACTAGATGGACATGAGTCTGAGTGATCTCCAGCAGTTGGTGATGGACAGGGAGGCTTGGCGTGTTGCAATTCACGGGATCGAAAATAGTCGGACATGACTGAGCAAATGAACTACCTGACTGACAAGGACAAAACAGCAGAAACACAAAAATCAAAAGGACATCTGCATAGAAGTGTAGGAAACATTTTACCTGCATCACCTTGTGCTCCAAGGTAGCTTGGTGACAGGAGGAGTCCCCATGCAGGGATCTTACCCTGTGAAGAAATGGAGAGCAGGATACTTCTGCAAACCTCAACCCTCATGGACTTTTACAGACCTTGCTCTGAGGACTCAGATAGGCTTCACCTATGCTGATCAGAGTTCAGAGATACCTGGAGTCCTAGATACTGTGTTTCTTCTCCAAGGCTGGCACTGTCACTGTCGTGAGACCTTTCCCCAGGAACCCCAGTCACTGCTGTGTCAAGCTCTCTGGGATCAAGATTCCATAGAATTAAATATCCTTTCATGACATAAATTCTCAAAACATCAGGTATAGAGGCGATGTACCTAAATATGATAAAGGTCATATATGACAAGCCCATAGCTAACATTATACTCAATGGTGAAAAGTTAAAAGTGTTTCTTTAAGATCAAGAACAAGACAAAGATGCCCACACTCATCATTTCTATTCAACATAGTTTGAAATCCTCACCATAATAATTAGGCAAAAAATAAATAAATAAAGCCATCCAGGTCAGAAAGGAAGAAATAAAATCAATTCTGCTTGCAGATGATATGATCTTATGTACAGTGTTGACATGAAACAAACAGACTGCTAGATACTTCTCCAGTACAGATGGGTTTATTCAGGATCTATAGAGAATTGCATTTCAGGGCTTGCAACCATGGTGAGCCATGTGCAAGCTCCTGCATGACAAGGGAAAGAAAATACCTTTATAGGGAGGAAAAAGCAGTTAAGAGATCTTTTATAGTTAACAGAGAGTCCATGGCTTCATTGGTTTGTCCTTGCCAGGAAAGAAAAGGAATCTTTCTTCTTCCTGTTGGGCTCTACTACTATCACAAGACATGGAAGCTCCCCCTTCTAATCTCTTGATTCTATTTAATTGAAGTTTCTGTTTATTAAGTTTATACAATAGAAAATCCTAATGATTCCATATAAAAAGCCTGTTAGAACTGATAAGCAAATTTAGTAAAGTTGAAAGATAAAAAATCAATATTAAAAATTAATTATATTTCTATACACTGTCAACTATGTGAAAGAGAAATTAGGAAAGCAAACCCATTTACAGTAGTAAAAAAGCAATAAAATACTTAGGAATAATTTAAGCAAGGAGGTGAAATTTTCTGTATATAGAAAACTATAAAATATTAATGAAAGAAACTGAAGACACAAATAAATGGAAAGATATTCCATTATTGGATTGGAGTAATTAATATTGTGAAAGATCCATACTGCCCCAAGTAATATACAATCTCTCCCCAAGCAATCTCTATCAAAATTCAAATGCGTTTTTCTTTGAAGTAGAAAAAACTATCCTAAAACTTGTATGGTGCCACAAAAGACCCTGAATAGCCAAGGCAATCCTGAAAAAGAAGAACAAAGCTGGAGGTATCATATATCCTGATTTCAAACTATATCACAAAATTATAATAATCAAAGCAGTATGGTGCTGGCATAAAAACAGGCACAAAGAATGGTGAATCAGATAGACAGCCCAGATACAAACCCATACATAAATGTTCAATAAGATTTTAATAAGGGAACACACAATGAGAAAAGAATAATCTCTCCAATAAATAGTATTGGGGAAATTGGATATTCACATGCAAAAGAATGAAACTGAGTCCCAGTCTTACACAACTCACAAAAATTAACTTCAAATAAATTAAAGACTTAAATGTAAATCCTAAAAGCATAAATTAGAGATACCAAGGGAACATTTCATGCAAAGATGGGCTCAATAAAGGACAGACATGGTGGGGACCTAACAGAAGAAGAAGATATTAAGAAGAGGTGGCAAGAATACATGGAAGAACTGTACAAAAAAGATCTTCACGACCCAGATAATCACAGTGGTGTGATCACTCATCTAGAGCCAGACATCCTGGAATGTGAAATCAAGTGGGCCTTAGGAAGCATCACTACGAACAAAGCTAGTGGAGGTGATGGAATTCCAGTTGAGCTATTTCAAATCCTGAAAGATGATGCTGTGAAAGTGCTGCACTCAATATGCCAGCAAATTTGGAAAACTCAGCAGTGGCCACAGGACCGGAAAATGTGAGTTTTCATTTCAATCCACAGAAAGGCAATGCCAAAGAATGCTCAAACTACTGCACAATTGCACTCATCTCACACGCTAATAAGCAATGCTCAAAATTCTCCAAGCTTCAGCAATATATGAACCGTGAACTTCCAGAATTTCAAGCTGATTTTAGAAAAGGCAGAGGAACCAGAGATCAAATTGCCAACGTCTGCTGGATCACGGGAAAAGCAAGAAAGTTCCAGAAAAACATCTATTTCTGCTTTATTGACTATGCCAAAGCCTTTGACTGTGTCAAAATAAACTGTGGAAAATTCTGAAAGAGATGGGAATACCAGACCACCTGACCTGCCTCTTGAGAAACCTGTATGCAGGTCAGGAAGCAACAGTTAGAACTGGACATGGAACAACAGACTGATTCCAAATAGGAAAAGGAGTACGTCAAGGCTGTATATTGTCACTCAGCTTATTTAACTTTTATGCAGAGTACATCATGAGAAACGCTGGGCTGGAGGAGGCACAAGCTGGAATCAAGATTGCCAGGAGAAATATCAGTAACCTCAGATATGCAGATGACACCACCCTTATGGTAGAAAGTGAAGAAGAACTAAAGGGCCTCTTGGTGAATGTGAAAGAGGAGAGTGACAAAGTTGGCTTAAAGCTCAACATTCAGAAAATGAAGATCATGGCATCTAGTCCAATCACTTCAAGGCAAACAGATGGGGAAACAGTGGCTGACTTTATCATTTTGCGCTCCAAAATCACTGCAGATGGTGACAGCAGCCATGAAATTAAAAGACACTTACTCCTTGAAAGAAAAGTTATGACCAACCTAGACAGCATATTAAAAAGGAGAGACATTACTGTATCAACAAAGGTCCGTCTCATCAAGGCTATGGTTTTTCCAGTAGTCATGTATGGATGTGAAAGTTGGACTATAAAGAAAGCTGAACACCAAAGAATTGATGCTTTTGAACTGTGGTGTTGGGGAAGACTCTTGAGAGTCCTTTGGACTGCAAGGAGATCCAACCAGTCCATCCTAAAGGAGATCAGTCCTGGGTGTTCAATGGAAGGACTGATGTCGAAGCTGAAACTCCAGTACTTTGGCCCCCTGATGCAAAGAGCGACTCATTTGAAAAGACCCTGATGCTGGGAAAGATTGAGGGCAGGAGGAGAAGGGGACAACAGAGGATGAGATGGTTGGATGACATCACTGACTCAATGGACATGGGTTTGGGTGGACTCCAGGAGCTGGTGATGGACAGGGAGGCCTGGGGTGTTGCGGTTCATGGGATTGCAAAGAGTCGGACACAACTGAACGACTGTACTGAACTGAACTGAAAAGCATAAAACTCCTAGTGGGGAGGGGTGGTGGAAACAGGAAAAGAGCTTCTTCGCATGAGTCTTGGCATTGTTTCTTGAATAAGGCATCAAAAGCATAAGCAACAAAAGCAAAAATGAAAAGGTAGGACTGCATCAAACTAAAGAGCCTCTGCACAGCTGAGAAAACAATGAATTGAAAAGCAGTTTACAACTTGGGAGAAATTAATGTATGGCAAACCACTACAATATTGTAATTAGCCTCCAACTGAAATAAATTTATATTTTTAAAAATAAGTTTCAAACCATATATCTGATTGAGGGTTAATATTAAAAATATATAACAAAACTATTAATTTTCTCAAAAGAGCAAATAATTCAATTTTAAATGAGCAAACGATCTGAACAGACATTTTTCTAAAGAAAAAACAAAAGGCCAATAGGTATGTGAAAAGGTACTCAGCATAATTTAGGGACATGAAAACTAAAAGCACAATGAAGTATTATCTCACACCTATTGTCAAAAAGATAAGAGGTAACAAATGTTCACAAGGATGTTAAAAAAGGAAAACCTTACACACATGGTTGATGGGAATGTAAATTGGTACAGCCATTGTGGCAAATGCTACGGTAGTTTCTCAAAAAATTAAAAACTGAACTACCATATGACCCAGCAATTATACTTCTGGGTGTATATCCAAAGGAAATGAAATCAGTATCTTGAAGGGAAATCTGCACATCCATATTAATTTAGCAGTTTTCACAATAGACAAAATTTAGAAATAGTCTAGATGTCCTTCAAAAGTTACATGAGTAAAGAAAGTGTGGAGACACAGACATATGCAATGGAATATTATTCTGACTTTTAAAAATATAATGAAATCTTCCCATTTGCAGCAATATGGATTAACCTGGAGGGCATTATGCTAAGGGAAATAAGACAAATATTTTATGATATTATTTCCATGTGCAATCTTGAAAAAAGAACAGTTTCTTAGAAACACAGAACAGAATAGTGGTTGCCAGGGGCTGGAGAAAAGGAGAAATGGGGAGACATAGGTCAAAATATAAAAACCTTCAGATAGAAGTCTGGGAACCTAATGTACAGCATGGTGACTATAGTTAATGATAATGGTATCCAATGAATGCTTCCCTGGTAGTTCAGACGGTAAATAATCTACCTGCAATGCAGGAGACCTGGGTTTGATCCCTGGGTTGGGAAGATCCCCAGGAGAGGGGAATGGCTACCCACTCCAGTATTCTTGCCTGGAGAATGCCATAGATGAGCCTGGTGGGCTACAGCCCATGGGATTGCAAAGAGTCAGACACAACTAGTGACTAATACACTTACATCCTATAAATGAATAAAGAAGATGTGGTATATGCACAATGGAATATTGGCCATAAGAAATGAAATATTGTCATTTGTAGCAACATGTATGGACCCTGAAAATCGCTTACTAAATGAAGTAACTCGGAGAAAGACAAATTACTTATCACTTATACATGAATTCTTTAAAAATACATATGATACAAATGAATCTATTTAGAAAACAGATTCACAGACATAGAAAACAAACTTATGGTTACCAAAGGGGAAAGGTGAGGTGGGGGGTGGTGTAAATTATGAGCATAGAATTAATAAATACATACTATTATATATGGGCTCCCCTGATGACTCAGGCAGTAAAAAATCTGCCTGCAATGCAGGAGACCCAGGTTCGATCTCTGGGTCGGGAAGATCTCCTAGAGAAGGGAATGGCAACCCACTCCGGTATTCTTGCCTAGAGAATCCCATGAGCAGAGGAGCCTGGTGGTCCATGTGGTTTCAAAGAGTCAGGCACAAACTAGCAACTAACACTAATATATATGAAATAGTTAATCAGCAAGGGTTTACTGTATACTTTATAACACAGGGAATAATATTAAGTATTTTATAATAACCCATAATAAAAATAACCTGAACATTTTTATACATATGATTATATACATAATATATATATATGGATCACTTTGCTGTAAATCCAAAAGTAACATGATATTATAAATCAACTGTGTTTCAATTAAAATTAATAAATAAAAAATTTTACTTAATAAGTTAATAAGGATCTCAGCTATACTAGATGTAAACTGATATGCACATTTGTGACTACAAATCTCTGTGAGAAAGGCATTATTTTTTATTCTCCTAATATCCTAATCCTGATTCTCTGATTTATTTATCTGCTTATTCTTCTTTTGAATGACAAGGTCACTGAGTGAGGGTAAAAGATACTCAATTAACTTCTCAAGGTACATACCTGGCAAATGGCAGACATTGTATAACACCAGGTAATAAAGTCTGGGCATAAAATATACCACTCCAAGATCTCCTCTGATTTTGTCCTTAGATTTGATGCCAGACATTTCATTCATGAAGGCACAACTTGCTAGGATTTCCCTTAAAGAGGCTGACTCATGGACCAAAGCTAAGGCTGTCACGAGAATTAGTCTCCTTCCTGAAAAAATACATTTTTTCTACCAAGAGCAGCCAACTGAGAATCAAGCTCAGCTGCCAGACTTTCAGGCCTCTCTCATAAAAATGAACCTAAATTCAAGTAACTCTTCCTTTAATGCTTTCCTGACCTAAATCTACAGTCTTGACACCCCTTTTTATTCCCAACAGGCAAATTGAGTCTTATGCCAAAATGCCATTGCCTCTGCACAATTTCCCTTTAACTCCATGATTCTCCATTCATAACACTGTACACCTGTCATTACACATCCAATGTCTATATTTTCCAGTAGAAACAAAGGGAAGTCATCTACCTGGTCCTCTGTTGGGGGCCTCATAAAGCCTACCACTGCGCGACCCCTGAACAGTTTGTTTTGTGCAGGTTCTGAGATCCGCCATGCAGGAGGAGCTGGAGGCAGCAAAGACCAGACCTTCTGTGCTTGACTTGTTCCGCACACCCAACCTGCGCAAAAGGATCTGCCTCTTGTCCTTTGTGAGGTGGGCTTCACACAGTGCACGAGGGATGTTAAAACAGTGGAGACGTGATTGCATTTATTATTTCAGCATCTATAACATGCTAGTGAGACAGACTTGAGACAAAGTATGAGGAAGTTAAGAATATGGTTGCTATGTTTGGTAAAAGTGAAAAGGTTATGAAAAGCCAAGCACAGAAGTAATTATACAATGAGGAGTTCTGTTTGTCACACACCCTACCAGGCTCATCACTACAGAGGCTGAGAATGTCAGTCATGGCACATGATTGGCTATAAGTTTCTTCACTTGTTCTAATTTTAATTAAAGTAAAACTACAAATAGTAAGATGAACAAATAGATGCTATTCAATGAATAATTCCATATATAGATAGCCATCACCCAGACCAAAGTATAGGAAAAAAGCTAAAATTCTAGAAGTCTCCATCATATCTCCTCTACAGCAAAATTCTCTCCCCGAAAGTGTAATAATATTTATGACGTCCATCATCATACAATCATTTTATGATAATTTTAAAGTGATAGTCTTGCAAGGAACTATTTCACAAAATAGACCATTCCTTAAGAGTTTATCGCCAACCACTGCCTGTCTGAGCCAATATTATTGCAATTTGTAGGACCTATAGTCTAAACTTATGTGTCTTTCACCTTTGTTCACCACAGATTTGCAAACGTGCTGACCCATTTTGGCCTGACTCTCCACCTTCAGCACTTGGGGAGCAATATTTTCTTGTTCCAGATTCTCTTTGGCATAGTCACCATCCCAGCCAATTATGCCGCTCTTTTGGCACTGAATCACCTGGGCCGTCGAATAACCCAGATGCTTTTCATATTTCTGCTGGCAGTCTCCATTCTAACCATCACATGTGTGTCTGAAGGTAAGAAAAGGCCAAATATTCAAGAAAGAAATGTCTTTCCCGCCCTCATTTCTCATGAATTGTACTGGTAACACCTATATCAAGCAAGAAGAAAATGGAGATTGGGTTCTAACAATTCCCCAAAACCAATCTGGAGTTTTTGTACATGTGCAGGCTAAGTCATTTCAGTCTTGTCTGACTCTTTGTGACCCTATGGACTGTGGTCCACCAGGATCCTCTGTCCATGGGATTCTCTAGGCAAGAATATTGGAGTGGGTTGCAGTGCCCTTCTCTAGGGGATCTTCCTGATTCAGGGTTTGAACCTGCGTTTCTTGCCTTTCCTGCATTGACAGGCAGGTTCTTTACCACTAGTGCCACCTAGGAAGCCACAGGTATTTTTAGTACATATTCTGCTATTAAGTTGCTGAGAAAAGAGCCAACGATCCATCAAGGTTGGCTCTGATATAATGTCCAAAAAGTGTCTGGAAACTGATACCATGTATTACTGGCAGTTTCTCTAAGATAGCATTTGATCACTTGGCTTTGCCTAGTCACGCTTCATTTGAGCACTTGCTTGCTTGCTTGTTTTTGGCCATGCAGTGCAGCATGCAGGGATCTTAGCTCCCTGACCAGGGAACGAACCCAGGCCCCCTGCAGTGGAAGTGCGGAGTCTTAACTACTGGATGGCCAAGGAAGTCCTGCCTTTTTATAGTAGGTATGAAGGGTCTAGGAGCTTCGCTGGTGCCTCAGCAGTAAAGAATCTGCTTGCAATGCAGGAGACATGGGTTCAATCCCTAAGTTGGGAAGGTCTCCAGGAGAAGGAAACAGCAACCTACTCCAGTATTCTTGCCTGGAGACCCCCATGGAGCCTGGTGAGCTACTGTCCATGAGATCTCAAAGAGTTGGACATGACTTAGCAACTAAACAACAGCCACCTGGAGGGTCTAGACCTTGCAAGGACACAATACTCTCACTTCCTCTCTTCAGGCTCTCTCTCTCTCTCTCTTTTTAAATTAACTTATTTATCTTAATTGGAGGATAATTACTTTACAATATTGTGATGTTTTTTGCCTACATCGATATGAATCAGCCTCAGGTATACATGTGTCCCCATTCCTGAACCTCCCCCCATCTCCCTCTCTACCCCATCCCTCTGGATTGTCCCAGAGCACTGGCTTTGAGTGCCCTGCTTCATGCAGTGAACCATGACATTTTATTCCATGATTCTGTCTCCAACTCTGGTTTAGAGGTGTGGTCTTGACCTCAAGAAAACAAGAATTTCTTATCTTCAGGCAGAGAAGAAATATCCATTAGGAAAATGTCACTGTAGTTAAGGGCTTCTCTTAGAATCAATTTCACTGAATTAAGCAATCATGTGTAAGAAAGAGGGGAACCCAGATGGTCACCATGCTTCACCTGACTCCCATTGTGCAATTATATATTTTATGTGATACTTGATTAGCAGGTTCCACTCCTCATCTTTTTTTATTATTATTATTGGAACATAATTGTTTTTATAATGTGTTAGTTTCTGCTGTACAAAAAAAGTGAGTCAGATATATGTATACAGAGATCCCTTCCCTTTTGTAGCTCCCTCCTACCCACCCCCATCCCACCCATCTACCTCATCACAGAGCACTGAACTGAGTCTCCTGTGCTATACAGCAACTTCTCACTAGCTAGCTATTTTACACCTGGTAGTATATGTATGTTAATCCTAGATTCCATACATACGCATTAATATACAGTACTTGTTTTTCTCTTTCTGCCTAACTTCACTCTGTATGACAGACTCTAGGATCAGCTGCATCACTACAAAGGGTTCAACTTCATTCCTTTTTATGGCTGAATAATATTCCCTTGTTTATATGTACCACCTCTTCTTTATCCATTCATTTGTCTGCTGATGTACATTTAGGTTGCTTTTATGTTCTAGCTATTGTAAATGGTGCTGCAATCAAATTGGAGTAGATGTGTTTTTAGAATTATGGTTTTCCCAGGATATATGCCCACTAGTGGGATTGCTGGGTCCTATGGTAGCTCGATTTTAGCCTTGCTCCTCTTTTCATCTTGAACAGCATCAGCAGAGCAAGTTGCTGTCTTACAATCAACGTCACTCCAGTGTTGCGCTATTCTTGTGAGATTTTCTGTAACTGGGTGGAAACTGACTGAACCTTGCCTTCAGTGTTTCCCAAAGGCTAGCATTCTTTCCCTTGTGAAGGTCCTTATTCCTGATTTTCTAACGTTATTCTAAATCTAGTTACTCTTCAAATTGTTCGTTAACATAGAAGCCCTGCCCTTTTATTATCTTCTTCTGCAATATAAGTCCCTTGTAAATACTGCATATGCACCAATGTTTCAAACTCATGAGGATTTAAGTGATGATCATACCCCTCAGAAACTGCCAACAAGAGTTCTACATTCTACCTCAAGGGTAGAGGAGACACAGAACAGAATTAGTGCCAGAGAACATCTGCTGGTCTCACCTTCTTTTTCCTCTTCTGCAAATCTCAGACATTCAAGGAGAATTGATTAAATAACCCAGACCTTTTTCTTCATCATGAGTCATAAAAAGTAGATAAGTCACATTTCCCAGTCTATTAGACACTGCACATTTTCAACCCCTGTGCAGCTTCTCTACAATGTATACTTGCAAACATCTCCATTCAGATCTTCTTCGTTTATAATTACAGGAATGCAATTGCTTCAGCTCAGATTTCATGAGCCTCACTGGTCTTTCTCTCTCCAGAAATGCAGGCCCTGCGTATGGCTTTGGCAGCTTTAGCAACAGGAGTTTCTTTTGCCACATTTGCCAGTAATTTTTGCCATGGAAGTGAACTAATTCCTACTGTGCTCAGGTATACTGAAATCTTGTGGATACTCTTTCAGGATCAAAACAGACCTTTCTGAGTTAACTGACATTTTATTGAAGGAAGAAAAGAAGATTGGTTAGTTATCAAAGCAATAAATTATAATTACAAAACACCAGCAATTTATAAACAAATTTATTTAAAGCAGACTTTGTTAGGCACTAGGTGATGTTCTTAAATGCATCATCTTATATAGTCTTCTGAACCACATAAAATATAAATGGCATGAGTAATGGTATCTTTTTTATGATCAAACTGTGTTTTAATGCACTTCGCTTATGACTAACAGAAAATTTCAAAAGCAAGCATATGTCATCAGCCTTCTCTACTGCTATGCTATCTCCCATAATCAAAGCAAAATAATAAATCACAAATTATATTGTAGATTTGTACTTGACTTTCTTGTATTATTGTTTCTACCCCAAGGGTAACATCTGTGGGAATCATGGGAACTGCTGCTAATGCTGGGGCAGCCCTGGCTCCCCTCTTGATGATCCTAAGTGTGTATTCCCCTCACCTGCCCTGGATCATCTACGGAGTCTTACCCATCCTCGCTGGTCTTGTTGTCCCACTCCTTCCTGAAACCAGGAATAAGCCTCTGCCTGACTCCATCCAGGATGTGGAAAATGAGTGAGTAAACCCTCTAAGTGTCCCTTGGGGGAGCTGTGCACTCAGGGTCTGTGATGAGGAGGGCAAAACATGAGTTGAGACACTGTCCCCCAAACAAGCTAAGAGCTAAGCTCTTTCCAGGTGATCTGTGCCTTTGGTTTAGCTACAATCTCATCCCTCCCCACAGTGACCTCAGACTCCCCCAGGCTTCCCTGGATCACCCAGACCAACATCAGTATGCACCAGTAGGTTCAGTGGTGAAGAAGCCAAAATTAGATGCCCTGGTGTGACATACCAGGGTGTGTAACCCCTGAAGGTATTTCACAAACATGCACTGATCCAAACATTGGATTCTCATCCCTCAGACCCTGGCAGACCTCAGCACAGTGAGGGCAGTAAGCTCTCTGAGATTGTTGGTGTCTGTAGGTCTGTGACCTGCCCAGGTCACTGAAGACCTGACGGAGACCAAGGAGAAGAAAAGAGCCCCTCCCCCTCACAGATGGCAATGTATCTCGAGGGAAAGAGTCCTATTGTGCTGCCTGTGAGATTCGGACCATCTGACTTTCCCTGGAAATGAAATGTTACAAAAAGAGAGAAGAATAGTAAATATTGAGATTTTAAAGTGATGACTGGGAAAGGATTCTATGACTTTCTGTGTTCATTTGCCTTTTCCAAAAACTTTTGACCAATGCAATGGTTTCCAAAAGTAAAAGTAGAAACTATCGAAGCTGCCTTCCCAAAGTTCGCTCTGGGAGTTTGGTCTTTTTCTTCACAAGATTCATTCCAACTCTCAGGGCTGAGGTCACAGTTTTTACCCAAGCTGGTGGACAAAAGATTAGCTTATTCTAAAAAAAATGAACATGTAGGGCATATAGCTTTCTTCCATGTCTTTTTATTGTTCGTGTTTGATTACTGGTTTATTTGTATTTGTCCTAGGGGGAAAACCTCAAGAAAAACAAAGCAGGAAGATACTTTCATGAAAGTGACACAGTGTTAAGGGTTTCCAGGAATGAACTGTTAATCAAAGAGGAAGAAAAAATTGGTGTCTTTCCTAAATATTAACAAAATTTGAAGAATAAATAAAACAAACAATATGATAAAAAAAAAGTTGATGAATGGCAAAACCAATACAATATTGTAAAGTAATTAACCTCCAATTAAAATAAATAAATTCATATAAAAAATAACTATGGAAAACAGTGTGGAGATTCCTTTAAAAATTGCAAATAGAAATACCGTATGACTCAGCAATCCCACTGCTGGGCAGACACACCGAGGAAACCAGAATTGAAAGAGACACATGTACCCCAATGTTCATTGCAGCAGTTTATAATAGCCAGGACATGGAAACAACCTAGATGTCCATCAGCAGATGAATGGATAAGAAAGCTGTGGTACATATACACAATGGAGTATTACTCAACCATTAAAAAGAATACATTTGAATCAGTTCTAATGAGATGGATGAAACTGGAGCCGATTATACAGAGTGAAGTAAGCCAGAAAGAAAAATACCAATACAGTATACTAACACATACATATGGAATTTAGAAACATGGTAATGATAACCGTGTATGCAAGACAGCAAAAGAGACACAGATGAATAGATGTGTAGCAAAACGAACACAGTATTGTAAAGCAAAACAAACTAAAAAATAAAAATTAATTAAAGAAAAAAAAAAAAGAAAGGACTTTTGGACTCTGAGGGAGAGGGAGAGGGTGGGAGGATTTGGGAGAATGGCACTGAAACATGTATACTATCATGTAAGAAATGAATTGCCAGTCTATGTTCGATACAGGATACAGGATACTTGGGACTGGTGTACGGGGATGATCCAGAGAGTTGATATGGGTACTCTGTGCAACCCCATAGACAGCAGCCCACCAGGCTCCCCCGTCGCTGGGATTCTCCAGGCAAGAACAAGTATACTAACACATATATATGGAATTTAGAAACATGGTAATGATAACTCTGTATGCGAGACAGCAAAAGAGACACAGATGAATAGAACGGACTTTTGGACTCTGAGGGAGAGGGAGAGGGTGGGATGATTTGGGAGAATGGCATTGAAACATGTATACTATCATGTAAGAAATGAATCACCAGTCTATGTTTGATACAGGATACAGGATGCTTGAGACTGGTGCACAGGGATGATCCACAGAGTTGACATGGGGTGGGAGGTGGGGGGTGGTTCAGGACTGGGAACTCATGTACACCCGAGACAGATTCATGTCAATGTATGGCAAAACCAATACAGTATTGTAAAATTAAAAAAAAAAAAAAGTGATACTGGCACAAAACCAGAATATAGACCAATGGAACTGGGTAGTAAGACCAGATAAATCCATGCACCTATGGTCACCTAATCTATGACAAAAAGGAGGCAAGAATATACAATGAAGAAAGAAACAATCTCTTCAATAAGTGGTGCTGAGAAAACTGGACAGCTACATGTAAAAAAGAATGAAATCAGAACATTCTCCAACACCATACACAAAAAGAAACTCAGAATGGGTTAAAGACCGAAATGTAAGACTGGATACTATAAAAATTCTTAGAAAAATTCATAGACAGGACACTCTGTGACGTAAATTGCAGCAAGATCTTTTATGATCCACCTTCTAGAGTAATGGAAATAAAAGCAAAAATAAACAAATGGGACCTAATTAAACATTTCCTCCATTTTCTTCTTTAAGATTTGGAAAAGAAGATCCAAGCTTTGAATCTTAGTAAACAAGAAAAAGCTGATCAGCTAAAACAGTTGGAAGATCAAGTCATTGCCATTAAAAATGAAATTGTCGACCAAGAAAATAACTATGCTACCTGCTACAGTTAGGTGGAGTTAAAGTGCAAAATCATGTGTGCCTTCATTTCTGGCTTTTGATGAGCAAACCTGAGGAGCTGTGCTGAAGCTGAGAAGCACAAATGACCAGCCTTTTCTGCCTCCTCCTCTGAGCCCTCTCCTTGCCCAGCATGGCTGGGGAATGAAGTGTCTGGCCAAGGAAATGCCACTTCATATGGAATAGAAATAGAGTAGTAAAGAGATCATCTCTAGTTTCAGAAAACTTTGCTTTTGCCTTCCTTTCCTTTCATAGCTTAAAAATAATGACTTGCATGTTACAAGTGTAAATCTATAAATAAGTATGTATTTATATTCATTTCAATCCAATGGCCTAAGTGTTAAATAAGTTGCCAGCACTTGGGGTTGGGGAGTAGGGAGTTCTAATCAACAGGCAAGATATTTCAGTTAAACAAGATGAGTACATTGTAAAGATCTACTATATATTATACATATAGTCAGCAATAACATATTATACACTTAAAAAGCAATGAGTGTAAATCTCATATTAAATGCTAGTACTGCTACTGCTAAGTCACTTCAGTCATGTCCGACTCTGTGCGACCCCATAGACGGCAGCCCACCAGGCTCCCCCATCCCTGGGATTCTCCAGGCAAGAATACTGGAGTGGGTTGCCATTTCCTTCTCCAATGCGTGAAAGTGAAAAGCGAAAGTGAAGTCACTCAGTCGTGTCCGACTCTTAGCGACCCCATGGACTGCAGCTTACCAGGCTCCTCCATCCATGGGATTTTCCAGGCAAGAGTACTGGAGTGGGATGCCATTTGCCTTCTCCGAAATGCTAGTACAATAAGATAAAAATACATAAACAAATTTGCCCACCAGGCTCCCCCATCCCTGGGATTCTCCAGGTAAGAATACTGGAGTGGGTTGCCATTTCCTTCTCCAATGCGTGAAAGTGAAAAGCGAAAGTGAAGTCACTCAGTCGTGTCCGACTCTTAGCGACCCCATGGACTGCAGCCTACCAGGCTCCTCCATCCATGGGATTTTCCAGGCAAGAGTACTGGAGTGGGATGCCATTGCCTTCTCCGAAATGCTAGTACAATAAGATAAAAATACATAAATTTAAACAAATTAAACCAATATCTCTAATACTAGAATGGCATAAATATGGATGGCATATACTAGATTGTCCTATATTTTATTTGGATATGCTTTGTCTGTAAAACTCTTGTTCTATTCTGAATAAAATGCATACAATTCAAAATGTAACTCATTTTTACACCCACTTTCCTATGTATTCATTCTCTCAACCAAAGGATTCGGTATTCCCCAAATGACACTAGAACAATATTCTAGTGTTGGAATATTGAGGAAGGAAGGTAAATATTGAGCTACTTTTCATAAATTGTCTGCAACCACATTTGCTGTAAAAAATCTGCTTATTTTTAAAAGACTAGTGATCATGTTATTGTTTAGTATAAAAGATCGGATTGTTTCATTTCAAAATGGATTTGTTATTTCATAGTAACCTGTTTTGCATGTCTGTTATAGAATAGAGCACATTGTGAAAGCTCTCCTTCAGAGGGATTATTTTAAGAGAATTTGGCCACACATTTGTGAATAAGAAATAATATACATCAGTATGAAAGAGAAAAAGCAGCTGGAACCATTTCCATTAAGGGCTAACTCTTAACGGATGGATTTAAAAACTCAACAAAGGGGCTTTATGATTACATATAATGATCATGTTATTGTTTAGTATAAAAGATCGGATTGTTTCATTTCAAAATGGATCTGTTATTTCATAGTAATCTGTTTTGCATGTCTGTTATAGAATAGAGCACATTGTGAAAGCTCTCCTTCAGAGGGATTATTTTAAGAGAATTTGGCCGCACATTTGTGAATAAGAAATAATATACATCAGTATGAAAGAGAAAAAGCAGCTGGAACCATTTCCATTAAGGGCTAACTCTTAACAGATGGATTTAAAAACTCAACAAAGGGGCTTTATGATTACATATAAATATGAAATTTCTTTAGATGTAGGTTACCTAGGAAAATCACAGTTTCCCTGGTGATTCTGAAGAATGGGATGAAACTTTTCTACAGAAACAACCTTCCCAGAAATCTCTCTTGAAATATATGATTATAATCCTTCACACATTTAGCACTTGGACCTTTGGAAATTTCCACCAACAGCACACAGAATGAGCCAGAGTCAAAGAACACAGCTATAACAAAATATCTCTATCCAATATAGAGAGTGGAACATGCTACAACTTTCCCACTGGGATAGTGACTTTCAACTTGGTACAAATGATAGACTGAATTTTGTAAGCATGGTGATCTGTTTGCAATAACCATGTCGATTACCTTTTCAGTGGGCAGACTGTACAATAATAGACAGCAGGGCAAAGAAAGGATTAAAGAGGGAAGAGTTTCTATCCTCTGACTGGGGAGACTGCTGAGTTCTGGAAAGAGTGAAAATTCCTTAGTCATGACAAAAGCACTGTGATCTGGGGAACCAAGTGTGAGTGCAAAGGCAAAGATAAACCCATCATCTCTGTGGGCCTCCAGGGATTGCAGCTTGATGAGGTTAGGAATTATGTGATGGACTTTGGACAGATTGTGATTAAAAAGTAGTTATGCTTTCAAAACTTTGGTGTTGAAAATAATAAGCTTTGGTTATCTTTTTTAAAATGTACATTGGTGGAAAATCTCATTCCTCAGTAATATCGGATAAATCATCTTCACTTCTATTACTTGCTGTATCCATTGTTCAAGATGTGACCAAAGCAAAGATTCAGTGAAAACAGTATCTCTTATACATTGCAAAGTAATTTGACAATGCATAGCAAGATCTAACCTAAGACCAGTTAAACTTGTACATTAAGAAAAAAATCTTAAACACAAGGGTGGGAGGGGGAGTTTTGTGGATAATCCACTGCTGCTGCTGCTGCTGCTAAGTCGCTTCAGTCATGTCCAACTCTGTGGACCCCATGGACAGCAGCCCACCATGCTCCACCGTCCCTGGGATGCTCCACCGTCCCTGGGATTCTCCAGGCAAGAACACTGGAGTGGGTCGCCATTGCCTTCTCCACTGCAGCACTACTTATGGTAAATGAAAGAAATCCAATAATTAACAGCAAAAAAAAAAAAAAACCAACGATAGTTTATCAAGCAGGAAGGGAATTTCACCAAAAAGATATAGCACAGAAAAATGAAGAAACAGCTGGAGAAAATGTACCCAAGGACAATTATGCATCTGGACATATATTCAAGATCACACCTCAGGTGACACTCAAGTAAGGATGCTCAGGCTGGCCGTGATAGACACTCTCCACCATCCTCTTCATTTCCAACTGTCTCTGCACCCTGAGTCACTTTCTCATGACTCAGCATCCCTGGTGGAAGTGTCCAATTGGCTGAGCCTTTTCATGTGCCCTGGCTGCCAGGGAGTGAGAAGAGGAAAATGTCTGCCCCCTTGGGCTTTGGTAGTAAAAAGGGAATTTGGCCTCCATCTATCTTTGAACTCTTCCAGAGTAAGAAGAGTTTTGCTGCCAGGCAACAAAGAATCACAAGTTTCCATTCTAGCTTACCTCTTTTGCTTTCTAATACCATAATACATTCTTCATCCCATCTTTCCTTCCAAAGCATTTCCACCAAACACAATGTTACATTCACTCAGCCATCTGAAAGTACATCCCATGTCTTCAGAGGAACCAACCCAAGGTCCCCAATCACACATTCAGTGCATCCAGCTTTCAAGTTGGGTCTCCAGCTGAACTCCATTTCTTTTCCATTTCTGTTACAAGTCTGTCTTGATGTACTGAACTCATAATCAAAATAACAAATTTCACCACCAACATATGCTAAGTACATAATAGCAGGGGTGGGGGAATAGATTAAAAAGTTAAATATATTTTGTATTTTATAATACATAAGTATCTATAACACACCACAGATTGAGAAACACAGATGGAGGTCACAGTCTTCATTTTTATAACTACTCAAGAGTTGTAGTTGGGGGTTTCTGATTTTTCTTTATGTTCTGTCTTCAGCAAACATCTCTTTGCCAGGTAGAATCACCCAAACCTTCTTTCCTGAGGATTCTGAGTCTTGGAAGGTCCTGCATGAATAGGGGAGAATGCTCTTGTGTTTTTCCCTGGGACAGGGCAGGACTAGCCTGTCCACATTCTAGCCACTGTGTCCCAACAGCTCTATTTCCTTTTAAAAATCAAGATCCAATTGAAATTATCATATAATCCACCCCCACCGCCCCCCATTTTTTGCAACCTGTTTATCATTTAGCATGAGTAGCCTGAAAAACTGGTAATTGATATGCATTCCAATTCAGTAGAACAACTATTATGTCATTAAGTGAAAACATACTTCCTTAGAGACAAGAAGCTAATGTCATGGGTACAGAAAGTAAAATTTTGCCTTTGAGTCATTTAGGCATAATTGTGAGGAGCATCACATATATTTCCGCTCTTGATTTTAGATCCATGGATTCTGCCTAAGCAATGCTTCATCAACTTTCCTGGTAAAAGGCATGGCTCAGCCTCCTGTCTAAGAAAGATAATTTGACGTAAGTAGCCAAAAAAGAATTAGAGTATGTAAAGCACCCATAGGTGATAGTCAACTGAAAATATGATTAGAAGAAGATACATTTTACTTCTTCCTATAAAATGCTTACAGGCATCAATATGTATCAATTTCCTTTGCCTCATTATAATTTTTTTCTAATATTTTCCTAAATCATCCACCTAGCACTTGGAGGTCTGTCGATGTATGAGGGACCGACATAGAGAAAGCTAGGCTGAATTTTGACATCAAGAGAAGGGTTTGGGGGAAGGGCAGGAGCTAGGAGCCAAAGTTACTGGGAGTAGTGACCAGATCAATAGAGACACACTGGAAGATTCAACAGCAGGGGCGGGCAGATAGGATCCAAGACGCTGAATGTGGGAGGTAAGGCAAGGTGCTGAACCATGGGCTGGTGGGTCACACAGGATGTGGGGGGGCCAGTAAGTGTGAGAAACCCTGTTACCAAAGACCAGCTAGAAACATTTACAGCTCATCTGTGAGTTCATTATAAAGATCACAAAAATCATTATGGTGATCAGGAGATAACTGGTGATGAGGTTTCCGATATGGTCCGTTTAGGAAATAGTTCCTTGTCTTCTCCTAAATTAGAAACTACAATTCCAGGTAAAGGCTGGCTTGGGGCCTGTGCTAAGTCACTTCAGTCGTGTCCGACTCTGTGCGACCCCATAGACGGCAGCCCACCAGGCTCCCCCGTCCCTGGGATTCTCCAGACAAGAACACTGCAGTGAGTTGCCATTTCCTTCTCCAATGCATGAAAGTGAGAAGTGAAAGTGAAGTCGCTCAGTCGCGTCCAACCCTCAGCGACCCCATGGACTGCAGCCTTCCAGGCTCCTCCATCCATGGGCTTTTCCAGGCAAGAGTACTGGAGTGGGGTGCCATTGCCTTCTCCGGTTCGGGGCCTGTAGGTAGGTGCAGCTAGCCAAAGCACCAGGGGGCAAGATGAAGTGAAGGGAAACAGACAGTAGAACCTGGCAAGAACAAAGGAGCCTGATATAGGGCACAGGCTAGAAAGTGCTGTTCATTACCCCACTTCTTTCTTTTGGTAATAGAACTCTCCATGTTTTAACCAGACCCAGGACTGCCTACTTAGACTATGTTTCTCAATCTCCCTTGGAGTTCAATGTGACCTTTGGACTAAATTCTGTCCAACAGGATGTTGGTCAGCTGAGTGTGATTTCAAGGATACAGCCGTAAAAGGAAGCTGTTTAGAAATAGACTCACAGACATAGAAAACAAATTTATGGTGACCAAAGGGGAAAGGGAGGGTAGGATAAGATAAATTAGGAGTTTGGATTAATAGATACAAACTACTATGTATAAAATTGATAAACAACAAATACCTACTGTATCACACAGGGAACTATATTCAGTACCTAGTAATAACCTATAATGGAAAAGAATCTGAAAAAGAATAGACGTATACATACATGTATAACTGAATCACCCTGCTAATACCTGAAACTAACACAACATTGTAAATCAACTATAATTCAGTTTTTAAAAAAGGAAACTGATAGGCAAAATAGGTTAGGTTAGTTAGTGAAATCGCTCAGTCATGTCTGACTCTTTGGGACCCCATGGACTGCAGCCTACCAGGCTCCTCTGACCATGGGATTTTCCAGGCAAGGGTACTGGAGTGAGGTGCCATTTCTTTCTCCAGGGGATAGGCAGAATAATGACCCCCAAATGATGTCCACATCCTCATCTCTGTAACCTGTAATACATACATGGAAAAGAGAAATTGGGAGTACAGTTGGAAATGAAGGGCTAGTCTACTAATCAGCTAATCTTGACACAGGGCAAGCAGCCTGGATTACCCAGGCGAGCTCAATGAAATCATAAACACTCTTGAGCAAGACGCCAGCCGGGGAAGATCTTGGCTGACGCTGGTGGTTTTGAAGCTGGAGGGAAGGCACCCTAGAAGCTGGAAACAATCGGGAAGTGAGTTCTTCTCCACTGGTTGCAGAAAAGAACACAGTCATGTGACACCTTGACTTTAGCCCAGGGAGGCCTGTCTTGGACTTTGAGCCCACAGAACTGCAAGGTAAAGTCATGTTGTTTTAAGCCCTATGTTTGTGATGATTGGTTACTGCAACCATAGGAAATGAATACAGCTTCTATTTATTTTTTCAGTTGGGCCAGAACATGGTGAGTCAGAAGTAACCATGTAGATGAGGATAACACTGGTGAAACACGGTAGAAGCAGTGTCGGTTCCTGGAAGGTTGTGCTGGTCAGGGTCCCAGCAGGAGACAAGGGCATGAGCCAGACAGTTTAATAAGAAACTGCTGACAAAGATGTGGACAGGGAGGAGGAAAACCATGAAGGATAGCATCCCACATCCAGCACCAGTCAGGGGGCTATAGCCAGCTTTGGACAGGGCTGAGGGACAGAAGGGGAAAACTATAGACTAGAATGGAGTGTGTAGAAGGGGCACTCAACATGACCTGTAGGGACTTTCCCGGTGGTCCAGTGTTAGGAATTAGCACTTTCACTGCTCTGGCCCACGATCAGTCCCTGGCTGCGGAACTAAGATCCTGCGAGCTTGAAGGCATGCACCACCCACCCCCAAAATCAAATAAGGACCTGTAATTTTTGATTAAAGGATGCAGCCAGCTGTGATGATCTGCATAGGGTCTTGGAGGCACAAACACACTGTAGTCACATTCCCATCATCGGAAGTCTAATCTGTTGCTAGTGCTTCCCATTAGCTAAACCAAAGGACCAGGTTGATGTGTCCAGATAGTCCAGCCTTCTGGGGCACAGAGAGGCCCACTGACCTTGTGGATTACATCTGCCTGTATCTGACTCGCCTGGACTACCTGCCAGCTTGAACTTGTATGCAATAGAAAAGCAAACTCCTATTTATGGCACTGAGGTTTTGAACTCGTTAAAGCAGCTAAACCAACATCCTTATTAGTATCTTAAGGGTCCTAAGTGAAAGTGAAAATCACTCAGTCATGTCTGACTCTTGTGACCTCACGGAGTGTATAGTCCATGAAATTCTCCAGGCCAGAATACTGGAGTGAGTGGCCTTTCCCTTCTCCAGGGGATCTTCCCAAAGTAGGGATCAAATCCAGGTCTCCCGCATTGCAGGCAGATTCTTTACCAGCTGAGCCACAGGGAAGCTATAAGTGTCCTAAGGGGACTTTAAATTCTGTCCAAACTGCTACAACTGCCCCCTCTCTGCCCTGTATTATGGGGACAGGGGACCAAAGGTCAAGATAGATGCAAATCCTGACATGTCCCCTACATGACCCTAGGCGATTCATAGTCTCTTGAATCTCAAGTCCTCATTTCTTTCATCTTTAAAAAGTCAATAAATAAACCTGGCCTACCTCCCCTCCCCACCGCCCCCAGGGTCACAGAGCCAGTTCACATGAAAGGGCTTTGAGAAGAGTGAAATGTGACTGAAATCCTCTAAGACTGCAGTCCCAAATCTTTCGGGCATCAGGGACCAGTTTTGTAGAAGACAATTTTTCCATGGACCAGGGGTGAGGATGGTTTCGGGATGATGCAAGTACATTACATTTATTGTGCACTTTGTTTCTATTATTACGACGTCAGCTCAGATCCTGAGGCAGCAGATCCCGGAGGTTGGGGAGCCCTGCTCTAAGACAATCTCTACCATGTTATATGTGTTACATTTCCTTTGCCCTTCCGTCATTGTTCCTGTAGTATTGCCCCCCTTGAAACCTCAGTTGTTCTCTCTCCTCCAAACCTGACATTGCCTTAAGGGAAGCTCACTTTGCCCTGAAGTTCTCTCTGTCTCTAGTCTGGTTCAAAGCTCTTTTTCTGAAGTGTTCTCTTATTTTGCAGATTGGCTGATAAATTCTACCCGTCTAGCCAGGTAGTAAGTTCCATAAGAACACAGAGTATATCTTCAGTCACTTCTATGTCCCTTTTAGAACTTGGCATAATGCACAACACACTAATTTGTCCACTTACATGTTAGTTCCATAAACTAACTCCAAAGCTTTGCAAGTCAGGCATTCTGTAGACCACTGCTGAATTAAAAATTTTTCAACCAATAATATGAAACCAGCTCACCATATAGTTCAACTCTCTAAACATGTATTGGGTTGGCCAAAACATTCATTCAGTTTTTCCATGGTGTCTTACAGAGTATAATTCAAATCTTTGCTTCCATATTTGGAGGGGAAAATGTCACATGGGAATAGAATACATAAGACAAAAGAAATCTTTTCTGCATCTCTACCACTCTTATTAGGTAACCCATTCCAGAGCAGCTATTGAAAATGCTCTGCAAACTCCTCCCCCATGCCAAGCTCACACGCTTTCTTATGTCCCCTTCTCTTGCCTCTCAAAATCTAGTCTCTTCACTTTGCAGTTGGTCACGCTTCTTTTCCTCCCACCATGTACGTGTGTTTACAAGACTGTTGCCATTTTCCAAGTCACAGGGCCTGAAATGAGGGTGAGCCACTCCCAAATGAAGGTCATGGCCTCGCAAATAGGCAGCAGCGCACTTCCCAGGCAGAGCCCACTGAGCCAGGGAGAAGACAGCCTCCCTCCCCTTTTCACTTGTTCAGGCTTTGCCCAGAAAAATCGATTGCATTAAGTGACTAAGCATAAAACACTAAAGGACACATTTGAAAGCATAATTTTATAAATATCAAATACTTAAAGGTTTATACATTTATATATGCTTAAGACATATGCAAAATCTATCTACTAATAAATACAACTAGAATTGGTAAGTTTCTGAGTAATCCGAATTAAATGAGTTTAATCAAACTCTCCTGCATACAAACCCTTCCCCCTGCCCCCACTACTCTGACTCCTCACACCCCTGCACACACATACAAGCCCATGCATGCTGCTTTCCCCCTTGCCACACTCCTCCCAAAACAAGCTTGAATGGAACTTTTTAAAAATTCACTGTGTTTCTAACTGAAAGTTCTTTCCTAGCCTTGATTCTGGTGCTTCAGAAAGTGAGCCGCTTTTAAACTTTGATCACGTTTCTTGCAGGCGTTTTCCATTATAAGCTTTAAGGTTTTTAGTAAGGAGCTGCCAGCTTACAGTTTATCAGAAAAAGGGCCCCTGTTTCTCCTTCCATGTTGCCTGCCCTCAGCTCTCTGTTCTCTTGTGAGAGAGAAAGAAGGAGCACTTTATTTTTTTGCTCTCCAACATAAAGCAGCCGAAGCAGAACTTCTCTTAATACCTGCTCATCTGCCAGCACCTAGCTTTTTCTTCTCTGGGGAATAACTTGAACCTATGTATAATCTCTTTTTTAAAAATGAAGTATAGTTGATTTTACAGTATTTCAGGTCTACAGCAAGTAAATTATAATATATATATATATATATATATTCTTTTTCAGATTCTTTTCCATTATAGATTATTACAAGATACTGAATATAGTTCCCTGTGCTATACAGTAGGTCCTTGTTGGTCATCTATCTTATTTATAATAGGAGTGTATATCTGCTAATCCCAAACTCCAAATTTATCCCTCCTTCCTCCGCATTTCCCCTTTGGTAACCATGAGTTTTTTTCTCTGTCTGTGAGTCCATGTTTTGTAAGTTAGTTCACTCAAGCCTACATAAAATCTTTAACGTTACTCATCAAATCCTATGAGAGGCATGCTAGAAGGTTTCTACCTCTCTACCAACATACTTCTGAGTCAGCCTGATAACTGAACAAACTGTTACATGAAGCCACTTTCCACAATCTCTATTAAACACATTAATCAGAAAGTATAGAAATGTAAAGTGTTTTCCTCATGTCATAGCATTTGTGATTTTTTTTTTTTTTTACAGCCAAGCTGATTTACAATGATATCTCAGTTCCATGCCCAGCCGTCATTGTTCTGTTGATGACAGTTGGTTGCACTTTATCTTATGTTTACTATGTAGTAATAGATTAAGGATAATGCATTTCAAAGCTCTCTCTGTTTATCCAAACCTGACACTAAGAATTAATATCTAATCTTTTGGATTGGTACTTTCTTGCAATGAAGACTTTGAAATATTTAGCCCACAAAACATTCACAGTAGTGTTAAAAAATAAACCAAACCAACAGTAGCAAAAAAACCCAAATGCTCAAACAATAAAATCTACCAGTGGAAGAGATTACCTCTTATGGGGAAAGATGTAAAATGACTGTCAGGGGCCTTCCCTGGTGGTCCAGTGGTTAAGACTCCATGCTTCCACTGCAGAGGGCATGGGTTCAATCTCTGATTAGGGAATTAAGATCTTATGTGCAAAAAGTGAAAAAAAAATTTACTGTGATATATATTTTAAGAATTCACTTAATTATGTAGGAAAATAAAGTAAATCTAACTACGAAAAGAATTACTTGTTTGGGAGCACTAGTTCTATGTGACACAAAAATTTCTAGAATCGTATAGTAACCAGATCGCCATCCAGATTACCTCTGTCAAAGTGACTATCTAAATTAGTCCACGTTTCTTCTTTTTTAAATTGATTTATAAGTGAAGTCACTCAGTCGTGTCCAACTCTTTGCGACCCCATGGACTGCAGCCTACCATGCTCCTCCGTCCGTGGGATTCCCCATGCAAGAATACTGGAGTGGGTTGCCATTTCCTTCTCCAGGAGATCTTCCCAACCCAAGGATCAAACCCAGGTCTCCCGCATTGCAGGCAGATGCTTAACCATCTGAGCCACCAGGGAAGCTCATTTATAATGTCGTGTTAGTTATTGCTATACAGCAGAGTGATTCTGTTATATGTATATGTACATTTTTCTTTTTTATATTATTATCCATTATGATTTGTCATAGGATATGGATATAGCTCTCTGTGCTAAATGGCAGGACCTTGTTTTTGTCTGTTCTATATATAACAGCTTACATCTGCTAACCCCAACCTCTCACTCCATCCCTCCCCAAACCACCCCCCCCTTGCAACCACCAGTCTGTTCTCCGTGTCTGTGAGTCTGTTTCTGTTTCATAAATAGGTTCATTTGTGTCATATTTTAGATTCCACATATAAGTGATATCGTGGTATTTGTCTTTCTCTTTCTGACTTCACTTACTATGATCATCTCAAGTTGTATCCATGTTGCTGCAAGTGGCATTTATTTCATTCTTTTTTATGACTGAGCAGTATTCCATTGTATATATATGCCACATTTTTATCCACTCATCTGTCAGTGGACACTTAGGTTGTTCCCATGTCTTGGCTATTATGAATAGTGCTGCTGTGAATTTAGGGGTGCGTGTATCTTTGAGTTATAGTTTTGTCTGGATATATACACAGGAGTGGGATTGCTGGATCATATGATAATTCTATTTTTAGTTTTCTGAGGAACTTCCATACTATTTTCCATAGTGGCTGTACCAACAGTGTAGGGGGGTACCTTTTTCTCCACATCATCAGTATTTACTTACAGACTTCTTAATGATGGCAATTAGAACTGATGTGAAATGGTACCTCATTGTAGTTTTGATTTGTATTTCTCTAACAGTTAGAGACGTTGAGCAACTTTTCATGTGCTTACTGGTTGTCTGTATGTCTTCTTTAGAGAAACATCTGTTTCAGTCTGCCGGTTTTTGGATCCAAAAGCATGGGATATCTTTCCATTTCTTTTTAAATTTTTATTTGTTCATTTTTGGCTGTGCTAGGTTTTTGTTGCTGCATCTGGGCTTCATCTTGTTGCAGAGAGTGCGGGCTCCTCTTTGTTGTGTGGCTTGGGTTTCTCATTGCAGTGGCTTCTTTTGGTGCAGAGCGTGGGCTCTAGGCACACAGGCTTCAGTAGTCGCAGCATGTGGGTTCAGTAGTTGTGGGGCACAAGCTTAGTTGCCCCATGCATGTGTAATCTTCCCAGAGCAGAGATCAAGCCTGTTTCCCCTGCATTGGCAGGCAGATTCTTAGCCACCGGACCGCCAAGGAAGTCCCGGGAGGGCAGGGTGCAATTTTTAAAACAGATTGTTTTTGATATTCCCTTTCTGATACTTGATTGTTGGTGTTAAAGATGCAACAGATTTCTATGTGTTAATCTTATATCCCGCTACCTTGCTAAATTCATTTATCAGTTTTAGTAGTTTTAGTGTGGTCTTTATGGTTTTCTATATATGATATATGTCATCTGCACATAATGACAATGTTGCCTTTCCTTCCAATTTGGATGCATTTTATGTCTTGCCTGGTTGCTGTGGCTAAGACTTCCAACGTTATGTTGAATATAAGAGATGAGAGTGGGCCTTCTGGTCTTGTTCCAGATTTTAGCAGGAGGGTTTTCAGCTTTTCTTTTTCTTCTTTCTAATATTTATTTATTTGGCTGAGTTGAGTCTTAGTTGTGGCATGCAGGATCTTCACTGAATTACATGCATGCTGAATTGCTTCAGCTGTGTCTGATTCTTTGTGACTCTGTGGACCATATCTCACCAGGCTCCTCTGTCCATGGGATTCTCCCAGCAAGAATACTAGTAGGTTGCCATGCCTGCCTCCAGGGGATCTTCCTGACCCAGGGGTCGAACCCACATCTCTAATGTCCTTTGCATTGGCAGGAAGGTCCTTTACCACTAGTGCCACCTGGGAAGCCATGCAGGATCTCTTGTGGGGGCACATGGACTCTCTCGTCGTGGCACGTTGTCTCTGGAATGTGTGGGCTTAGTAGTTGGTGGAGCATGGGCTTAGTTGCTCCATGGCATATGGGATCTTAGTTCCCCAACCAGGGATCAAACCTGTGTCCCCTGCATTGCAAGGTGGATTCTTAACAACTGGACCAACAGGAAGTCCATTTTCAGCTTTCAACACTGAGTGTTATGTTGGCTGTGAAAGAAAGTGAGAGTTTAGTCGCTCAATCATGTCCAACTCTTTGAGAAACCTGGACTGTAGCCTACCAGGCTCCTCCGTCCATGGAATTTTCCAGGCAAGAGTACTGGAGTGGGTTGCCATTTCCTTCTCCAGAGGATCTTCCCAACCCAGGGATCGAACCTAGGTCTCCTACATTGTAGGCAGACTCTTTACCATCTGAACCACCAGAGAAGTCTTGTTGGTGGTGAGTTTGTCATAAATAGCTTTTATTATCTTGAGATATGTTGTCTTCTATACCTACTTTGAGAAGAGCTTTTATCATTAGTGAAAGTTGAATTTTATCAAATGCTTTTTCTGCATCTACTGATGATTATGTGGGTTTTGCCTTTTCTTTTGTTGATGTGGTATATATATTGATTTTGGTATATGTTGAACCATCCTTGTGAACGTGGGATGAATCTCACTTTGTCGTTGTGTATAATCTTTTTTATGCAGTGTTGGATTCAGTTTGTTAATATTTTTTTGAGAATTTTTGCATCTATTTTCATCAAAGATAATGGCCTATGATTTTCTTTTTTAGTTGTGTCTTTGTCTGCTTTTGGTATCAGGATGATAGTGGCTTCATCAATCTTTGGGAGTGTTTCTTCCTTTTCAGGTTTTGGAAGAGTTTGCAAAGAATTGATATAAGTTCTTTGTATGTTTGGTAGAATTCACCTGTGAAGCTATCTGTTCCTGGACTTTTGTTCGTAGGCAGTTTTTTAAATTACAAATTCTATTTCATTTTTAGTGATTGGTCTGTTCAAATTATCCATTTCTGCTTGATTCAGTTTTGGTGGGTATATGTTTCTAAAAACTTCTGTATTTCTTCTAGATTGTCAAATCTGTTGACATTTAATTGTTCATAGTATTCCCTTACACATTTTTTATATTTCTGTGGTATCAATTATATCTTTTTTGTGTCATTTCTTATTTTATTTATTTGGGTTCTCTCTCTTTTCTTCTCAGTGGGCCTGGACAGAGACTGTCCATTTTGTTTACCCTTTCAAAGAACCCACTCTTAATTTGTTTTGTTTTTTTTTTTTTTGAACTATGGTTTTATGTATGCATGTACGTATGTATTTATTTTCGGTTGCACTGGGTCTTCGTTGCTGAGTGGCGGCTTTCTCTGGTTGTGGCAAGGGCTACTCTTTGTTGCAGTGCACGAGCTTCTCGTTGTTGTGGCTTCTCATGTTGCAGAGCACAGGCTCTGGGCACACAGGCTGCAGTAGTTGCAGCATGCGGGCTCAATAGTTGTGGTGCATGGGCTTAGTTGCTCCAAGGCATGTGGGAGCTTCCCAGATCAGGGGTCAAAGCTGCGCTGGTCTCCTGCGTTGGCAGGCAAATTCTTTACCACTAAGTCTCCAGGGCAACCTCTATAGTGTCCTTCTTTATCTTTCCTTATGGCCTTTCTTTAGTCCATTTTGTCTGATACGAATATTATGACCCTCACTTTCTTATCTTTTCCATATTTGCATGAAATGTCTTTTTCCATCCTTTCATTTTCAATCTATGTGTGTCCTTCGCACTAAAGTGGATCTCTTGTGGGCAGCATGTTGTGAAGTGAAGTTGCTCAGTTGTGTCTGACTCTTTGCGACCCCAAGGACTGTAGCCCACCAATCCTCTGTCCTTGGGATTTTCCAGGCAATAGTACTGGAGTGGATTGCCATTTCCTTCTCCAGGGGATCTTCCCAACCCAGAGATCGAACCCGGGTCTCCTGCATTGTAGACAGACGCTTTACCGTCTGAGCCACCAGGGAAGTCTTGTTTTTCAATCCAATCTGCCACTCTGTGTCTTCTGATGGGAGCATTAATCCACTGACATTTAAGGTAATTACTGATAGATAGGTATTTATTGTACATTTAAACCTCATTTTCCTATTGATTTTGTATTCTTCTTTGTCCATTTCTTTTTCCTTCTGTGGTTTGATGATTTTCTTTTGCTTTATACATATGTTCTCTGCTTTCGGGGTTTTCCCCTCTGCCTTTTTATTTTTGTGACCCTGTTGTATGTTTCTGATTTGTGGTTACCCTGTCTTTCAAGTATGTTAACCCCTTCCTATCTCTAATTGCCTTCAATGGTAGTTTTATAGGCTCCAACTGGTAGTTTTATAATTTTTCACATTCTGGGGGGGGGAAAGTCTGCATTTTCTTACTCTGTTCCCCCACATTTTATGATTTTGATGTCCTCTTTTACATCTTCATATTTATCCTTTTCCTGTTCCATGTTTTTTCTTGATCCTCAGTTAACTGAGTCTGTTAAAGTTATCACCATTCTGTGAAAATTCTAAAAAGAGTAGAATTGGAAGTTAAATGGGGCCTGAAAAAAATCTAGCAAGCAAACTCGTGTTTGAGAATTCCAGGGATTCGTACCATGGGAAGAAGCTCAGATCTTGGAGAAGCTGTGTAAACACTGCACACCTAAAGATAAACACTTAGGATCTTATGACCTTCAGGCTGAGGTTTGTGTTGGCATCACTGCATTATGGCTCATCTAGGGAAGGCAAAGTATGAATGGGAAAAAGCAGGTATTCGGGACTAAGGGAATAATTGCTTTCATTTGGAAAGATGACATATAACATTTTATATGTATAAATAAATGTAAAAAGCCAATCTATATTGATATGATTGATATGTTAAGTTACAAGTTTCTCTTTTTAAAAATCCCAGTTTTGGGAACTTCTCTGACAGTGCCAGTGGTTAAGATTCTGCACTTCCACTGCAGTGGGCCAGGTTCCATCCCTGGTGAGAAAATTAAGATCCTGTATGCTATACAGTGTGGCCAAAAAACATTAATTAAAAAACATGCTATGTTCTGTTCTCCAATCTGATAAGGAAAAATGTATATCTAAATTTTTTCCTTTAAACTCATTTTCTTTAAGCCTACTTTGGGAGGCATATTTACTATACAGACAATTTTAAAGATTTAAACTTTGATGTAAGCAAAGTTCTGATTTTTCTCTAAGAACTTGGAACACAGTTTGCCATACTTTGATTAGAACATAGAAGCAAAGGAGTGGTTAAAAAAGTCATCCTGGCTGCTGTAACATTGCATTCAAACCCGGACAGACCATGACACTTCCTACGGAACTCAAACTCCATTTCTATCAAGTACCTGCATATTTTGAGGGATATCCACAAGATTGACTTGTTTTCCCTCATTCTAGGCTGATCAGAAGACAGGCCCTTTTCTTCGATGTGAGCCTTGTCCAGTATCTCCATCTAGGTTGGAAAGTCTTTTAACAAGAACTTATGTCTAAACATAGAGTCACTCTTTCTTCCAACCACAGGAATGTGACTACTGTAAACTATTTTAAAAACTGAATTTTTAGGACAAAGGCTATGCATACTAATAATGGAGAAAAAAGAGGAAGCTATCATCTAATATTTGAGGCTGTATATGCAGATAATTCCTGAATGATAGCTCTTCTTAATCTCAAGAAATAAAGCATATGTATGCTTTTTTCATAATTGGCGCCTAGTTTTTCCTTCAGGTATAAAAATAGGTCCCATCTTTTTTAGGCAACTGAGTATTCCATTACAGGGGTCTATCATGATTATTTAACTAATCCCCTAGTGAGGACCATTAAAGTTATTTCCAGTTTTTCTTTTGTTACAAATGATGTAAACATCTTTATATGCTTAATTTGAAATATTTTTCCAGAGTCAATTTGAAATATATATATAATTTTAATACACATTTCAAATATTTATTTTTTGGCCCCACTGGATCTTAGCTGCAGCATACAAGAGCTATTTCCCTGACCAGGGATCAAACCCAGGGCCCCCTGCAGTGAAAGTTCAGAGTCTTAGCCCTCAGACTACCAGGGAAGTCCCTAATACATGTATACTGCTGCTGCTGCTAAGTCGCTTCAGTTGTGTCTGACTCTGTGCAACCCCAAAGATGGCAGCCCACCAGGCTCGCCCGTCCCTGGGATTCTCCAGGCAAGAACACTGGAGTGGGTTGCCATTTCCTTCTCCAGTGCATGAAAGTGAAAAGTGAAAGTGAACTCGCTCAGTCATGTCTGACTCTTAGCGACTCCATGGACTGCAGCCCACCAGGCTCCTCCATCCATGGGATTTTCCAGGCAAGAGTACTGGAATGGGTTGCCATTGCCTTCTCACTCCAGAAAGGCACAATTTTACCTTCGCAATAATTACTTATTTTTTTTGCTAAGTCACTTCAGTCGTGTCCGACTCTGTGTGACCCCATAGACGGCAGCCCACCAGGCTCCCCCGTCCCTGGGATTCTCCAGGCAAGAACACTGGAGTGGGTTGCCATTTCCTTCTCCAATGCATGAAAGCGAAAGGTGAAAGTGAAATCGCTCAGTCAGGTCCGACAGCGACCCCATGGACTGAAGCCTACCAGGCTCCTCCATCCATGGGATTTTCCAGGCAAGAGTACTGGAGTGGGGTGCCATTGCCTTCTCCGATACTAGTGCCTTTATGAGCTTGATGATAGATAAGACTTGGGGACATTAACTCAACCATGTATATAATCACCACCTTGCAGCTTCTTGTGTCCAGCTGTTTGCAACCCCATGGACTATACAGTCCATGGAATTCTCCAGGCCAGAATACTGGAGTGGGTAGCCTTTCCTTTCTCCAGGGGGTCTTCCAAACCCAGGGATTGAACCCAGGTCGATCCACATTGCAGGTGGATTCTTTACCAGTTGAGTCACAATGCAGCTTCTTACATGATTGTGAAAGTGCAGTCACTTCTTGGTCCCCTTATGTAGGTTTACACTCTCCACATAATGGTACAGAGCAAGTTAATATTGAGTTATTACTGTACATTGATTAATCCTTCATGTATCTAGGTCACAAACTACTCACTTTTGTATACTTCCCATGGAAATGAAACATACTACATGCATGATCTTTTAAGTACAAATGTGTATTGGATATGATTCATTTTGCTAAAGAACTACCTGTGAATGATTTGTTCCCCGTCCTCCCAAAACACCATGAACATAATGCCAGGTTTTTACTGAACAAATACATGCAGCAAACACCTCATGGGGTCTGTGTTCAGTGCTAGGAAAATTAAGATGCTCTGAGGGCACTTGGAATTCAGTCTATACAGAATCTATTCATGCACTAACCAGTTACTTCCTTAATACTCTTTATGCACCTACTGTGTACCTGTGTGGTGCTGGTATTGGGGGTACAGTAGTGAGTGGGAGAGAGGGTTACATGACCTCCAGTGTGGCACACCTATTCTAAAAATCTAGAAAGACCTCCTCCAGCCACTCAGCATATGTCTGAGTATCATACCTAGAGAATAGAATTGAGAAACTTCCACAGGTGAGCTATCATAATGTAAATGTCAAGCATAAGTAAAAGCTGGCTTGGCAGAGAGGAGGGAGAGGCATTCCAGACAAAAGGAATGGGATGAGTCATAAATTAGGGTCTGGGTTTGGGGAATGGTGTATCTGTGGAGGCTTAGTGGGGGTGGGAGACTGATATGCTGAGAATGCAGAATTGAGATTGTATAGGAGCCAGGTTACAAAGAGCCTGAATAGTGTGCTAAAGCATCTGGACTTTTTGCTTTTTTCAGTCTATGTTTGGCTGCACCAAGTCCCAGGTGCAGCATGGGGGACCTTTGATCTTTGTTGCAGCACGCAAGATCCTTTAGTTGTGACTTGTGGGATCCACTTCCCTGACCAGAGACTGAACCCAGGCTCCCTGCACTGGGAGCGTGGAGTCTTAGCCACTGGACCACTAGGCAACTCCTGGCACCCAGACTGTTTCAAAGAATGTTTTAAACTGAAGTGTTCTTGATTTACAATGTGTTAATTTCTGCTATACAACAAAGGGATTAATTATATATAGATTCTCCTTCATATTCTTTCCATTATGCCTTACTACAGGATATTGACGGAAAAGGCAATGGCACCCCACTCCAGTACTCCTGCCTGAAAAATTCCATGGACGGAGGAGCCTGGTGGGCTGCAGTCCATGGGGTCGCTAAGAGTCGGACACGACTGAACGACTTCACTTTCACTTTTCACTTTCATGCATTGGAGAAGGAAATGGCAACCCACTCCAGTGTTCTTGCTTGGAGAATCCCAGGGACGGGGGAGCCTGGTGGGCTGCCATCTGTGGGGTCGCACAGAGTCGGACACGACTGAAGCGACTCAGCAGCAGCAGCAGCAGCACAGGATTTGAATATAGTTCTTTTTCCCTGTGCTATGCAGTCAGGCCTTGTTATTTACCTATTCTATATATACTAGTTTGCATCTGCTAACCCCAAACCCCCAGTTAAGTACCTTAACTTTGTACTCCTTTTACAGATAAGGAAATTGAGGCACACAGAAATGTGATTTATACGGTCCCAATTTAAGAGCCTTGTAATGTCATTTGGTAAACCCATTTGTGAGAAACAATTTTAATTCTATAGGTCTTTGAATTTGATAAGAACTCTGACTTATTCAAAATTTATAGCATAATTTATTCAAAATAATAACACTTTGTATGTCAAAAAAGACTTTTGGTTAGATCTGTTTTTAAACTATGCTATTAATAATTGTAGACAAATAGTCTCCTTATTTTAAAAAAGAGTTAAAATATTACCGATAATGCAGGAATTCTCTTTAACTCCCAAACCAAGTACTTGCCATCAAATTACTCACTATTGTCTGTTTGCTCTGCCTCCATCTATGAATGTCTATTCATATGTATATATTTATAGAAATAGAGAACTATAATGTTCTTCCTTCATCTTAGACTTTATCCCTTATTGATCTTTACCAATAGTGTATACAATTTAGACAACCCTGGTCTCAGAATGTAGAATATGTGCCATTAGTGCATAGCAGTGCTTGGCACATAGTAAATGCTCAAGAAATCTTAAAGAATAAGAGATATATGTTGCTGCCAAGGCTTAAGGTACAAGGCTTAAGGCAGATGGTGGAGTTGCCAAAGTTAGAGGTCAGCCAATTAGTGGGGATTATCACCACCATAGGATAAAAAGTCCTATGAGTTGGTAACTCCATTGTCAGCTCCATATTCCACAATTTCCAAATAGCATCACTGAGAAATCCGTGCAGTCCTAGAGATTAATAGCAGTATTTTATTAGTGATCTTGAAAAGGGCAAATGCATGCTGCAACTTCTTTGTCTGGCAAAAAGCCCAATTTGTGAGACAGCACCTAATCCTAGAGTGAAACCTAGTGCTAACTTGTCTCGATGTGATAAAAACGCAGCCACTGCTCTGGGTGGGCTGGCCTTCATAAATCTGATTAGCTGCTTTGACAGCAACAGCACAGCAGCCATGATGAGATAAATGCTCGCTTTCCAGAAGAGCAGGCTTATTCCATTAGAGAAACTACAGTCGTGTTAATGCTTCTAGAAAGCCAAGGGCACTGGGGTTGGAGAGGTGAGGCAAGACTGTGTCTCTTAGAAAGTAGAGATGGCTTTTACTAGCATTTCCATCACTTCTGAAATGAGCTCAGAGCAAAGACCCCATTTTCCCAGGGTGAAAATACTGAATTGAGAACTCAAAACCGTTCCTAGTACAAGCCATGAATATTAGTGGAACATTTAACTAGCTAATTAAATCTAGTTTCTTAGATCACCCTATGTAATAATTAACAACCCAGAACTATGAGATAAGTTTGCACCCAGGGAGATCAGGCTATTGGTTCAAACCTCTGGGACAGATATTGCCTGAACCTGCTAGGTTCAAAATATAGGTTAAATAAGAAGTGCTTTTTCTCATACTGATGTTTGGCAGAAACCAACACAATTCTGTAAGGCAATTATCCTTCAATTAAAAAATAATTTTAAAAAATTTAAACCACTTTTTCATTCCATAAGCATTTCTATAAGGACCCACAAAATGTCAAGTATAGGAACTCATGGGGAGATGTAGCAAGGACTTAGGCCCACTAGGAGCTGAACTTGACCTTTCTTTCTTTTAAAAAACAATTATTTATTTATTTGGCTGCATTCAGGATCTGTCATCGCGGCACACAGACTCTTCCGTTCTGGAGTACAGGCTCTGTGCAAGCACAGTAGTTGTGGTGCTCCAGCTTAGCTGCTCGGCAATGTGTGGGATCTTAGTTCCCTGATCATGGATTGAACACCTGGCCCCTTCATAGCAAGGATGATTCTTAACCACTGGACCACCAGGGATGTCCCTGAACTTGACCTTTCAAATGGAGAAAGAATCCGAATTTTTTTTTTTCTGGCTACTCTTGATTTAATGTTATGTAAAATGGATGTGGTTTTGGATTTCTGAATTATCAGATACAATTGAAATATTGAAGCAATTCAGCTTCTCAAAGATCCAACCATGAGGTCTGAAATGCTTCTCAGGGCATCAGGATTAGCAGCCTCTACCTTCTTAATGAACTGATATGCTGTACTTTCTCTGGGATAAGTTCTTTTCTTAAGCTAATATGATCTTGTCTCTTTGAAACCCAAAGCCGTGGTTGTATTCAATTTCAGGATATGACACTGGAGCATGCTTAGTCGCTCAGTCATGTCTGACTCTTTACGATCCCGTGGACTGTAGCTGGTCAGGCTCCTCTGTCCTTGGGATTCTCCAGGCAAGAATACTGGAGTGGGTTGCCATTTCCTTCTCCAGGGAGAACCTGAATTTTTTTTAAAAGAGTAAAGGAGAATTCAAAAATTAAAATATTATAATACAGAAAGTCCTTTTTTCCTCCTTTGGCTACTGGTTAATTTCAGCATCTTTAAAAGGCTGAGGAAGTAATACCACCAGCTGAAATAAAAGTTTCAAAATAATCTTTAAATATGATTTTAGGTGGACTGCTAGAAGAGATGAACTTTCAGTTCAATTCAGTTGCTCAATTGTGTCCGACTCTTTGCGACCCCATGGGCTGCAGCAAGTCAGGCCTCCTTGTCCATCACCAACTCCGAGTTTACTCAAACTCATGTCCATTGAGTCGGTGATGCCATCTAACCATTTCATACTCTGTCCTCCCCTTCTCCTCCCACCTTCAATCTTTCCCAGCATCAGGGTCTTTTCAAATGAGTCAGTCCTTCACATCCGGTGGCCAAAGTATTGGAGCTTCAGCTTCAGCATCAATCCTTCCAATGACTATTCAGGACTGCTTTCCATTAGGATGGACTGACTGGATCTCCTTGCTGTCCAAGAGACTCTCAAGAGTCTTCTCCAACACCACAATTCAAAAACATCAATTCTTCAGCACTCACCTTTCTTTATAGTCCAACTCTCATATTCATACATGACCACCGGAAAAACATCGCTTTGACTAGATGAACATTTGTTGGCAAAGTAATGTCTCTGTTTTTTAATATACTGTCTAGATTGGTCATAACTTAACTTTAAGGAACGTTTTTCTAAAACTTAGTAACCATCAACCACTGTGTTAGTTGCCTTCTTAACTTGACATTGATGACTTTCAATACAAATTTATTTTAAAGCACATTTTTATTAGTGCGCTGGGTCATTGTTGCTGTGTGTGGGCTTTCTCGAGTCATGGCAAGAGGGGGCTACTCTTCCTTGCGGTGCATGGACTTCCCATTGTGGTGGCATCTCCTGTTGCAGAGCACAGGCTCTGGGGCTCCTGGGCTTCAGTAGTTGCAGCACACAGGCCCTGCAGTTGTGGTATGCAGGCTCTGGGCTGCGAGGGCTTTAGTAGTTGCGGTGCGTGGCCTCAGCTGCTCTGAGGCATGTGGACTCTTCCCAGACCAAGGATCGAACCCATGTCTCCTGCACTGGCAGGCAAATTGCCGTCCACCATACCACCAGGGAAGTCCAAAAGCACATTTGAGATGGCAGTATATTTTTGTGTAAGTATCTAATATAAGATATCTTAAGTATTTCTATAGTGAATTATTGTTGTTCAGTTGCAAAGTCGTGTCCGACTCTTTGTAACCTCATGAACTGCAACACACCAGGTTTCTCTGTCCATCACCAACTCCCAGAGTTCACTCAAACTCATGTCCATTGAGTCAGTGATGCCATCCAACCATCTCGTCCTCTGTTGCCCTCTTCTCCTCTTGCCCTCAGTTTTCCCCAGCATTAGGATCTATTCCAATGAGTCAGCTCTTTGTGTCAGGTGGACAAAGTATTGGCGCTTCAGCATCAGTCCTTCCAATGGATAGTCACGGTTAATTTCCTTTAGGATTGAGTGGTTTGATCTTGCTGTCCAAGGGACTGTCAAGAGTCTTCTACAGCATCACAGTTCAAAAGCCTCAGTTCTGCGTTCAACCTTCTTTATGGTCCAACTCTTACATCCATACATAACTACTGGAAAAACACAGCTTTGACTATACGGACCTTTGTCGGCAAAGTGATGTCTGCTTTTTAGAACACTGTCTAGGTTTGACATAGCTATTCTTCGAAGGAGCAAGCGTCTTTTAATTTCGTGGCTACAGTCAAAGTTGTAGTCATTTCTTAAACTTCCACTTATACAAACAAAAATGTTTGAATGTAACTATTACAGGTGACAAAAGCTAACCAAAGAAACAAAAGCCTTTACTTTTGATAGCCTTAAATCGTATCTGTGAATTGGCAGATATTTGCATTTTAAAAATTCTTACCACCCTTCTTTTTTTTAATTAATTTTTTGGAATATAGTTGCTGTGCAGCAAACTGAATCAGCTATATATTTACATATATCTTCTCTTTTTTGGACTTCCTTCCCATTTAGGCCACCACGGAGCACTGAGTTTGCTCTGCTGAGTAGTTCTCATTAGTTATCCATTTTATACATAGTATCAATAGTGTATATATGTCAATCTCAATCTTCCAGTTCACCCTCTTGTTCTGCCTTGGTATCCATATGTTAGTTCTCTATGTCTGTGCCTCTATTTCTGATTTGCAAATAAGATCATCTATACCAATTTTTCTAGATTCCACATATTTTACTGCTTTCTTTAGCTAGGGCACTCATGAATGAAGGTAAAGATAAGATACACCAGAAAAATGAAACTTGAACTCATGACTAGTATTCAAGTCTTAAGGTGAACTACACTGAAGTTAATCCTGCTATAAATCTGATTTTAAAAAAAAATTAAAAGCTTTCTTGAGGCTCTGTAGCTTTCTCTCAGACATTAATCTCTCCTACTCATTTTTAAATGAGGTTAGCATCGAAACATCAAAATCCACAAACAAAAAACAGTGAACTGAATCATCTTGCTCCGTATTAGGAGGTAAAATGCAATATGTGTGCAGCCTTGCAGAAAATCTGTGATGAGCATGGATGAGGCCTTCTTACACCTGTTTTAGTGACTATCTTAAAACACTCAAATATTGACTTGGGTCCTCTCTCACTTGTGAATTTCTTTTGCTCTATTTGAAAATAGACGACTATTTTTAAGACCATATTGATAAAGACCTGCCTGAACCAGTCAAGACAAACTAGGCTATGTTATAGTCAAAACAAAAAGACAAAGACCTCCCAACTCTCAGGCTAAAAACAACAAAGGTTTATACCTCCTCTTATACTACAGATCCAGAAAAAATTATTGACTAAGGTAATATCTGCTGGCTTCAGGCACAGCTGGATCAAGAAACTCCAAGGTGGCTTTTTTCTTTTGTTTGTTTTTATTTTCAACAGCAGGTGTCAGTTGCGGTACAAGATCTCTGTTGCGGCATGCAGGATCTTGGCTGTGGTGCGAGGGTTTCTCTCTAGTTCTGGTGCACAGGCTCCAGAGGGCAAGGGCTCTCCACTGTGGTACACGGATTTCAGAGCTCCAGGGCGCTACAGTTTTTAGCATGCGGGCTTAGTCGCCCCCACAGTTTATGGGATCCTAGGTCCCTGACCACGGGCCAAGCCTGGGCTCCCCTGCACTGGAAGGCAGCTTTTCAACCACTAGGCCACCATGGCAGTCCCTCTAAGGCAGTCCTTAAGGATTGCCCTACAACTTCCCTTAGTTTTGTTGGCCCCAGTTTCAGGCAGCCTCTGCTAGTTCTGGGCAGGTGTCTAGAACTCCAAATCCAGAAGAGGTATTTTTCTCTTCCATGAAAATCCCAGTAATTCCCACAGAAATCCCCAAAGTCACCCTAACTGGAAAACTTAAGTTCCATACCCATCCCTAAACCCATTAGTGGAAAAAGGGAAATGGGAACTTACTGAAATCCATGCTGGGATGAGCCCCACCCAGTGATGTGGGCTGAAAATATGGACAGACTAGCCACCTCAGATCCAGGAGCTGTTTTCTGATAAAGGGATGTTAATGTACGCCTAAGCAACAGTTTCTATTGTATGGGTCCCAGACTGAAAATACGGGACTCAGGCCCTGATGTTTTCCGTTTTACATTACTGGTGACAGTGATGACTCCTTTGTGCTCTCTTAATGTTATGCAATTTTCGTTACTTATCCAAATTCCAATAAAATACAGTCTCTACCCTCTAGTAGCTGGTGGGGGATGGGAATGGAGTACACTTAAGACTATTGATACAAATTACTATCCTGTATATTATAAAAATGTGTAGAAAATACTGTGACTTTTGTCCTAAAGTTTACCGGTCATTGAACTTGCTTTTCTAGATGAATTCTGAAGCTTACGTTTCAATACAGCAAAACCCTAGTAATTTTCATGAGAATAAGTGCTAAATAAATAGCCAGGTTTAGGACTTAACGATGAAAGTCTAGAATGTGACATCCTTGTTATATCACTGTCAACTCAAGGTTTAAAATGATACACACAGGTGGCATTCTAAGATGATAAAGGTGATCTTGAAAGCATGTCTCGGATTTTTTTGAACAAAAATAATGCCTCAGGGAGACAACTGTCATACATTCTTTTGAGATGGAACAGCCAACAACTGGCAGTCCCATCTGTCATTCAGAATGCTGTAGAACTCTCCAGAGAGGCCTGCCTTAGGCTGAAGCAGGTAGTGCCAGGTACATACAGTTACGGGACAAGAGGCTTCTGTCAACAGGAGTAAAGCATTGATGGGCTTCACTAGCAAAAGGGATTCATTTGCCCTAAACTTATAAGATATTCAGAAATCACAGGAAGTTGTCTGAAATATAACAGAGAGGAAAATTTTGTTCAGGAGTGAGATTGGGAAGCATTCAAGTCTGGTCGTGATTATTCTTTTTGTCTTGGACTGGAAATTTGTTAGGCAAAAGTAGACATTTAAGATTTAAGAAGGTTTTTAAAACATGGAAACAAGTCTTGATTTACTTTGATTCAAGAAACATTTATTGAGCACCAAAGATGTCACATGAGACAATGTTTACGCACAAAGGACTGTTACATAACACTGGTATTTGTCTCGATGTCTAGTGGGGGAGATAAGGGGATAAATAGATAGTCACAGGATTATGTCATGTATGCTGTAACAGGCTTTTACAAGGTGCCAGTAGACAGATTGGGTTTGCAAAAGATGGAGGGGAGGAAGTCATGTTTAACTAGAGGCGTCAAAGATGTGTGACAGCTCTCTCAGTTGAGGTCAAGGAGGGCAGAGAAATGAAGGTGTAAGTGGTATCTCATGTCTAGGGCTTCCCTTGTAGCTCAGCTGTAAATAACCCACCTGCCAATGCAAGAGACGTGGGTTTGATCCCTGGATCAGGAAGGTCCCCTGGAGAAGGAAATGGCAACCTGCTCCAATATTCTTGTCTGGGAAATCCCGTGAACTGAGGAGCCTAGCAGCTTACAGTCCATGGGGTCACAAAGAGTTGGACATGACTTAGTGACTAAACAACAACATACCTAGGGAACCTCAGGAGGCTAACATGGGCAGAGGGAAACCATCAAAAGCTTTTGAACAAGGGAGTGATGTGATCAAAGCTATGCTTCTGGAAAATCCTTCCAGCCATGTTATGGGGGGTTAGATTGGAGTAGGGTAGAGTTTGGCAGTTGGAACACCAGCCAAGTGGGTTTTCAGGTCATACTAGAAGAGAGACGACTAAGGCAGGACGATGAGGTTGGAGCCATGGGGCCATGAGGATTAGTTGCTAGTAAGTAGAAATAATGGCCCAAGTGATGGTAAGAGATGAAGACGGAAATGTCCAGTGATTCCCAAGCTCCTCACAAGGCCTCCCCTTCAGAAAGATCCCATGATTGGTTCAATGTGCTATTGGCATCATCGTGAAATCACTGAATTTGTAAACAAGGGGCCCAACATGTTCATTTTCATTTTGCATTGGGTCTGCGAATCATATAGCTTCTGTATGATTCTGTATGAGCTCTGTATGAGCTAAGGGGGGAAATCAAGTAACTGCAACTGGAGACAGAAGAGATGGGTGGAGTGATGAGTTCAGTTTTGTAGCCCATGTGTCTATGGTCATCAAAGTAGTGACATTCAATAAGCTGTTAGAGACTGGGTGTAAATTCCAAGCAAGGTATATGTTAGAGTTATCAATGTGGGGAATAGCAAATCCAAGGGATGTGATTATAGTGCATAGAGAGGAAATCAGCTGGAAAAGAAGCTTAATGCGTAAGGGATCAGAGAAGGCAGAGAGAAATGGAAGAGTGGGGAACTGAAGTCCTGTGGGACTTTTTAAGAGAGAACGGTGTCCTGGAAGCCAAGGAAAAGTCTCAAGAAGGGAGGAATCATGAGGACCACATGCCACAGAGTAATCAAATACAGAGAACATCCATTGCATTTGGCAATTAGAGGGTGGAGATGGGAGCTGCCTTCCAATGGGATAGAGGAGAAGCCAGGAGGAAACAAAGTGAGTGCAGACTATCCTTTCAAGAACGTGGGCTATGAAGTCAAAGGGAGGAATGGAGTAGAGAGCGTGCAGAATAAAGCTTCTTGGTTTTGGTTTTGTTTGCCTTTAAAATGGGAGACTTGAGCAGGTTTGTGTGTGAAAGAGCATTGCTCTCAGGAAGTGAGAGCAGGACACACTTTCCAGGGCAGAAGCACAAAAGATAAAGGTGAGAATGAAGACACACACATTCATAGATCGACTGGTCAGAATATATGCATGCAAAAACAAACAAAATACAACAAATCTATTTTTTTTTGAGTAAAGGTAAGTTTCCTACTGAAAGTGAAGTAGTAAGGAGCACGGGGTGGAGGTGGGGGGTGTGCTTTAGAGGAGTGTTGAAGGTTGTCTGCCCTCTAGCAGAGGACACTAACCAGTGACAGACAGAACCACCAAGTAACAAGGAGGGCTCCCAGAAGAGGCAGAACCAGAGATGCCTGCAGTTTCTATGGATGAAAAGCTAATAAGCAACTTTGGCCCAGGGTATCCAAAGTTCCACAAAGAGAGAAGGCATTTACCTGTGAATCTTTTTAAGTTCTGAAGACCCTCCATCACAATATTAGACCTTCACAAGAGCACTAGCTTTTTGGGTGCTCAGGGCTGCCCAGAAAGCACCAGGGATCCTGAGCAACAGGTAGAGACAGAAATCTCCAGAGGCTACAAGCAGGGCAAAGTGCTGATTTGGTGAATAATTAATGTATCCCACAACCTAAGGCTCCCCACCCGCTCTCCCCCACCCCACCCCCGCCCTCGCCCCTCAGTGGAAAAGGATGTAGATAAACTCACAAAGCGACTTACTCTATGGTCTAATGATTAAACTTCCCGGGGCCCTATTTCATTTCAACCAAGTTAAAAGCTGACCAACTGGCCACTTAAACCCTTCTGCCAGGGTGATTAATTAGAAACTAAAATCTCCTGACTGGACTAACAACTAACATACTCCCCTCATATCAGGGGGCACTTTTGCCCAGAGGACTAAAGAAAGCTCAAGCTTTGATTCCAGCCATTGCTAAGGCAGCAGAACTGGGCTGATTTACCGAAAGGGAGGGGAGAAAATGACACCACCGGCTTCTGTCCCCCCTGCCCCAGCTCCCAGGAGCTGGGTGAGCGTGTATTTACGCCTTATTTAACCAGACAGGTCACATTCAGGGCTGCTAGGGACCCGACATCAGAGGCCCTCTCTTCCACCCCACCATTTGTACGCCATGTTATTCCTCCCTAGAATTTGCGAAGTTGTGCTTTTGTGGAGATTGTTGAGTGCGTCTCTTGAGAGACTTCTTTCACGCTGAGATGGAGAAAAGCGTCAATAAACTAACCTATATCGTTGTTCGAGAAGTTAGCTGAATTCGCACCTTACGTCTGGATTTGGATTTAAAAGTCGATTAAAAAAAAAACAATTAGATGGGTAATTCAATGCTGTGGCCACCTGGGTGGCAGGTCCCCCCAGGCAGGTCCTGAGTTGGTGCGCAAAGGCAGCGGAGGGAAGAGCAATTTGCTTCCTTGGAATGAAGACATCCGAGGTCGCGCCGAGTCCGGGCTCAGCAGTACAGGGGGTTCCCCCGCTTTCTCGGAAACAACCTGCCAGGTGACCCTCTTTCTAAAGGGTTAACCAGCCCACGCCTAGCGCTAGAGTTTACAGCCTTGGGCACCTCTTCGTGACTCACTCTTTATAAATGTAAATGCAGGAGCGAGCGGTAGGTCCCGACCAGCCCCCTCGCCCGCCAGCGATCTGAACACCTACCTCCCGGACCCGCCCGAACGCCTCGGGCACCCCAGCGCACCGCTCAGGACACGCACCCGGCGGTCTCCCGGCAGCCCCGCACGGCACTGGAAGAGTTACTACCCCATCGCATCCGCAGATGCAGCCTTAAAACAAAGGAGGCGCGGGGGGAGGGTGGGACCCGAACCTCACCCCCTCCCCGCCAAGCAGGGGCCGCCCGGCCCCCTCCGCCCTGACTCCCCGAGTGCGCATGAGCAGAGGCGCCTCCCTCGGTTCCTCCCAGGGCGAAACTTTCTAATTCCCTTCTTTGGGCTCGGGGGCTGCCAGGCGCCGGGAGAGCGCTCGTCCCGCCGGGTGAGCAGGACGCAGTGG
>SJXQ01000247.1:50482-156794 GCA_006408695.1 Aepyceros melampus
GTGGGAGCGGCAGGAAATGCGAGGGCCCCCTCTTCTCTGAATGTTTGCCTTTTTTCTCTCCACCTCTCTAGAAAAGAAGACTGGGAAAAACAGCCGGCGGCTCGGTGGCCGTGTCCCCTGGGCTGCAGGGACGGACATGGGGCGGCTCCAGGTGTTCGCGTTCAGTTTCTTAGGTAATTCGGAGGAAAGGGGGCACGGTGTGTGTGTGTGAAGGGGTGGGCTTGGACTTGCAGGAAGAATAAACCAAACCGTTGGACTCGGCTTTGGGGGAAGCCTGTGGGGAGAGGGACTTGATAGAAATCTGCGTTGGGATTAATCGCCAGCGCCCTCGGTGGTGGCCGGGGACCGCATCCTGGGGTGTTTGTGCCCAGAGCTCCGGGTGCTCCCGCAGCTCCCGCTCTGGGCTTTGCATCTCCGGCCCTTTTTCGATGGGTCCCTCCATCTCTGGGGTCAGGCTTCATGGGGTAGTGGGCTAGCTGCGAGGGCTCCTCAGAAGCCCATCCGGGAGAATGCCTGAGCTGAGTGCAGGCTTCATCCTGGGAACAAATTGGGGCCATGTGGCTTTAATTAACCATCGCTGTTTGCCCCCGGATGGCGCCAGAAACAGCTAGATCGGGAGCTTCCCTGGAATGACGAATAGCTGAAGCCAGTCCAAAGCCTCAGGGATTGACCACTCGCCCCTTATTCGGGACAGTGGTGTTCCCCGCGAACCCCATGATCCCCCGTCCCCGGCGAAGCGTAGGCGACCTCCGAGTCTGTGCACACACACATTCACGCGTCCCCACGCTTACGAATTTCCACGCACACACTTGCACTGTCACCCAAGGCTGCCCAGGCTACCGTGTGCATGCGAGTTCACATACAAGTGGGTGTGCGGCGTTTGGCCGCCTGCCTCCCTGCGCCCGGGTCCTGGAACCTCGAAGTGACCGGAGCTGCTTCCCAGGGCTGATCAGGGTGGGCGCGAGGGTAGGTGGGCTTCCTAGGAGTGATGCTCTCAGTTACTGGACAAACCTGCTGTATCTTTTCTTTCTGAATCCTCTCTCCACATTCTGCCTTCCCGGCCTCACCCCATTGTGTCTCTTTCCTGTGTATCTTGCTTTCCCCCCCCCAATCTACTCTGTCTCCGCCCCCTGCTTATTCTCTTTGCCTGGGCCCGCTCCCTGCTTGTGCCCTACGCTGTCCGCCGGCCCCCTTCCACAGCCCTGTGCGGAGTCGGAGTGAGCGCTCAAGAACCCGATTTCAGCTACGGCTGCGCGGAGGGCAGCTGCTACCCGGCCACTGGCGACCTTCTCATCGGCCGAGCGCAGAAGCTCTCGGTGACCTCGACTTGCGGGCTGCACAAACCCGAGCCTTACTGTATCGTCAGCCACCTCCAGGTGAGGGCAGAGAGATGGCTCCGCGCACACCTCTTCCAGTCCCCACCGAAGGGGAAGGCCTAGGGGACCCCGTATCCTGCCAGCTATCCAGATAGGAAGCTCGGCAGTCAGAAAGTCCCGGGATCAGGCTGGTAGCTCACCCTTTTGCCTCATCTCAGTTTGCACAGTTGCATCCGCCAAGCATTTCCTGCCGCCACTGTATAGAAAGACAGAGCTGCAGACAGATCTTGGGACCCGTGCGCAAGCCTTGACCCAGGGTCTCCAAAAGCCTTTTTTTTTTTTTTTTTAATTTTGTTTCTCAATCTTTCCCCTTTGGAAAATGTGTGTAAAAGATGGTTTGTCCTCTTCGTTTTTTATATACTGAGTGGTGATCTTGGGTTTTCCCCAAGTCTTTCACTTGGATAAAGGGTATTCCAGCCCTAACAAATACCTTGCAGGGTCACTCCAATCATGGAGAAAAGCACTCCAATGTTTTTCTCTCCTCATTTGGTGCTGCTCCCATCCACCTCCAATAGCTATCAGGATCAGATGCTTGCTTTTTCAAAATGCCCTGGTTGCCATGGTACCCTGATAGAGGAGGACCAAAATGAAATTTCAGAGTGTTTTCTGTTTCTAAAAGTGGATCCAGATTGTAGATTTCAAAGGTCACGTTTTTAATAAGACTAATTTGAAAGAAGGTACAAAGCATAAACTACCCAGAATCAGAATCCATTTCCTTGATTTTTTCGAGAGACTGATATCTCTGGCGTCTAAAGCAAACATTACGAGTTTAGTCTCCTGTACAGGCAAGTTCCAAGTTAACTGCTCTAAATTTGGTCACTCTCCCTACATGTAGATCTGCCCTTCAGGAGTGGGACAGGAGATTGTGTGGTTTGCATGCAGATTCCTTCAAATGGAGACACTTTTTTTTTTTTTTTTTTTGCAATAGGCAAGAGGATTTATTAGGCCGACGCGCCGGGGTTCAGTCTCCACGCAAGGAGATGAACCCCGAATATCAATTGTGAGGAACTTTTATACCGAAAAATCACAGGCAGGTGTGGGAGGGGTCAGGATATTGGGAACAATGTGGTAGGGGGCCATAGGCAGGTGTAGGTGGGGTGAGGACATCTGATTGGTGGGATAGGTCTGCAGATAATTAAGTCGAAACAGTTGACTGACCATGGAGACACTTTTAAAAAACAGAAAGAGAGCCCATTCTGAAAACCTGATAAATTAAACCGAAGGAATGTGGTAAAGTGGATTCCGCTTATTTGCTTCCAGGTTGACACAGAGATGTCTAGACTGCTTCCTCCTGATTAGAAGGGAGGCTATAATTACACTTTTTTAAAGTTCTGGTAATTGTTCTCTGGTATTAGTTTCCTTGACTACAAGTCACCAAAGGCAGTTGATGTTACCTTTTTTAACATTAGCATGTAAATTTCACCTAAAATGTTATGCTAACATTTACCTCCAAGGCCAGGACATCCTGTAAATGAATCACCAGATCCTGAAAATGGCTTAGACCAGAATGAGAATTGGACTGTTTGTCTAAAAGCAAGTAGAGCCAGACTCTCTAGTTTATATGATTAGCCATGAAATTGTGGGGCACTCTTCAGGTACCAGGGCTTCCCAGTGGCTCAGTGGTAAAGAATCCTTCAGTGCAGGAGACACGGATTCGATCCCTGGGTCAGGAAGATCCCCGGGAGGAAGAATGGCAACTCATTCCAGTATTCTTGCGTGGAAAATGCCATGGACAGAGAAACCTGGCAGGCTATATAGTCCATGGGGTTGCAAAGAGTCAGACAGAAAGAGCAGACATGGAGGCATGCTATGCTTCAGATACAGAGCCTAAAGAAAGGAACTGGGCATGTGATTCTCTCAAACATTGAACAGGTGTAAAACTTGAGGCAGAAATCAGAAAGATTGTGTCCAGGCTTCCCCTGCACTCCTGACTTATGATTTCTGTTTTTTAGTTAGTATACCTTGCCAGTCTTAAAAATCCCTTTGGGAGGAAGGTGATAACTAATAGCTAGCTAAATACATACAAATGTAGTATCGTCGGGTGATACTGTCCTTACAAGGACATCACCTTTGCTTAACGACTTTCTGACCGGAGGACCAGAGACATTAATCTATCCTTCATTACCCAAACATTATTGACTGGAGTGTTTCAGTATTTACTTATGGAACAAATTACCAACCACAGGCATTACTTTCTGCAAAAATCTATAGGTGGATAATGTGTTAATGTTGTTTGTAAGATGTGTGTGGGGTCTCAACAGATTTCTGCCTCTGCATCATTTTCAGACTTAATAAGCAGTTCAGAAAAACTTGGGTAGAGAGCCCAGCCTCATGTGGAAAAGGGAACCACTAAGTGATGCTGCTGTTTACAATTCACCATGATGGAGTGCAAAGAAGGCTATTTTGGCCGTGACTCGCATTTTAGGTAGAAGGAAAATGTTAAGCCAAAAGTTCAAAGCTGCTCTAAAACTGAAAGTAGTGGTAGATTTTTCAGTTCAGGTCCTTGGCATTCTTTGACTTGGCCCCAGTTTTCAGTGCTCTCCACTTGACAGCCTGGTGTCCCCTTCCTGGATATTCTGAGCAGTTTGTGAGCTAGCCTGCCCGCTGCTACCACGAATTCACTGTTGGGGCAGGAGAGAAGCTAAGAAGTCTTGATCTGTCGTTCTTAAAGCTTCTTAAATATATCTGACTAATACTTGGTTTCTGCCTTATTAGGTTTTGGAAAATCAGGCCAGTTGAATTGTTCTCTTTTTTCAGTTTGCTTTATGTCAGCAAAAATTCTCTAAAACCTCCTCTGCATTTTGCCTCAAGAGTAAGCTTTTCCAGCTATTCATTGAGATTAAGGCCTAAGCCTAGAAATTTCATTTTGATTAAATTAATAGCTTGTGGAAACAATGCCTTCTTTTACTTTTGACCTTGAATTTGCAAGAGAAGAGGAAAATTTCAGGAGTATATCATACTCTGTTAAGTTAAAAAATGAAAGACATGTGCTAGGTCATTTTAGTAATTTTGGCACATTCATTTTTCTTGGAGAAAGTAGGTTTGATTTTTGTATTATGGGCTTGATTTTTGGTGTGCACGTGAGTATGTGATTGCTTCCCAGACTCGTGAAACTATCTTTGCTTTCAGGAGGACAAAAAATGCTTCATATGCAATTCACAAGATCCTTATCATGAAACCCTCAACCCTGACAGTCATCTCATTGAAAATGTGGTCACGACATTTGCTCCCAACCGCCTTAAGATCTGGTGGCAATCCGAAAATGGTATGTGTGGTGTGGGAGTAACTTCCATGGAGTGTGATTGGTTACCTGGAAAGTGTTTACAGGTGCCTGGGTGTTTGTAATTACGATTGGTTTCTCTATCCTGGAATTATGGTCTTCAACAGATTTACTGCCCAGAGCACTGACTTCTCTTGGTAAAATCTGATCCTTCTTGAAGTATGCACTTCCTGTAAGAAAGAAGTCTTTCATGTGAAACCAAAGGAGGATTCCGTGTGGCAATGTGCTGGGGCAGTCTAGGGAGGGCATGGGAAAGCCTTTCCCCACTCAAGCCCTTATCCTTCTGCAAAACAGCCATCTTTCATTTTGATCAATTCCAAAAGAAAGGGCAAAATCAGTGCCCACCACTTTCCTTCCATCTAGAGAACATTTAGTAATAGTACTATGAATACACACTAGACATAATTTCTCAGACATTCAACATGGATAACGATTCTAAGTCAGTTTTTTCTAAGAGTGTGTGAATCCAACCCTTTTTCCTTTCTTTGCCATTTGGGTTGGGATTTAATAAATTCATCCAATATGATGTCACTATTGTGATGCAACTAAGCTCAACTTAGTTTTGCATTTATATCCAAGTCAAATGCTAAAATTTGGGGACTAACAGTAGAGTTAATGTGTTGTTAATAATAAGTTAACTTTATATCTTTTTTTAAAAAAGATATAATATCTTTTTTTAAAAAAGCATTTATTAGAAAGGACTCTCAAAGAAGTGAATCTAAGCTTGGCCAGAGGAAGCCTGGGCACTTCTAGATACCTTTATTATGTTCTTTATGGCCAGGAAGCTTTGGGGTGCTTTGCAGTTATTTATCAGTCAATAAGGAGGAAGCATTTTTTGTGTGCCGCAAGGCTTACAAGATCCTAATTCTCTACCAGGGATCAAACCTGGGCCCCCCTGCAGCAGAGGCATGGAGTCCTAACCACTGGACCGCCAGGGACTTCCCAGGAGGAAGTCTCTTCGTAGACTTATTTCTAATTGATTATGAAATTATACATGCTTTCTAAAAGACTATTGATTTCTAGGGAAGGTTGATTATTCATTGGTAAGCTTTGGGACTCCATTGGTTATCAGCTTGATTGAGATAGACTAGATGTCAGAAAGCAATTTGTCAGTTAAAGCCTTGTTAATTCTTATAGGACGGTATCTGAGTTGAGAGTTCAGGGTAAAAGAGAAGTTTCTGTAAATCTGCACTTGAGTCACAGGGGACTTGTGAAATAGCATACATCTGATTACAAATGTGGGACCTATCTCACTGTCCACATTTTTCCAGTGAGACAGAAAGACAATTAGAAGGATGCCTTGGGAATTCCCTGGCAGGCCAGTGGTTAGGACTCCGTGGTTTCACTGCTGATGGCACAGGGTTCAGTCCCTAGTCAGGGAACTAACATCCCTGCTAACTAGGTGCAGTGTGGTGTGGCCAAAAAAAAGACAAAAGGGTGCCTCAACATCAGTATCAAGTTAATAGACAGTAAAGTGTTCATCAAATTCTGTAGTTCTCGAGGTGAGTTTTTCTTGGTTACGTCAGATATTAATCAGTTTCCACAACTCTGAGTTTGTGGGACAAGAAAGGACAAAGGCCCGAAAGAAGGGATTTTCAAACCAAGGGGCTTGAGAGCTCTGTCACTGTTATAAGAGATTAGATAGGATTAGATGGATGGAACTTCGTCTTTAGAAAGTCAGACGGATTGTTCCTGTCTCCTATCATCTCTCTGCTGTCTGATAGTTCACAATTGAAGAGTTTCTTGATGAATGTGATTTTTATCTATTTTCTGTGTGTTTTATCCAAGTTGAGCTTTACATGATGCATTAAATTACCAGTGCTCAGGCCCAGAAACGGGCTTGGAATGTGCAGCTGCTTTTAACTTAGCCCTCATGCTTTATTCCCAGGTCTGACCATACACCATACACCGTAGAAGAATGATCTTGGTTCTTTTCTCCATGGATTTTTCTTCCCCTATTTAAAAAAAAAAACCTGTAGCACTTTATCAGGTTATGAATCTAAAATGGAACGTGCTTTTCAAGCCCACATCGGCAGATACGTTCTCACGTTACAGAACTGGTCCTAGTCTTGCTCTGACTTTACATTATTTCGTTATCACTTCATTTTAAACAAATAGTTCAGGTACTTAAAAGCCTGGGAAGGGAGAGACGGACAGTTGCTTAGCTAACATGTTGCTCATAAAGAAACCTCGAGAGTCGGTTTGTAATATGGTTCTTTTTCAGAAGTTAGATAAGGTTAGCAATATGGTTCTTTTTCAGAAGTTAGATAAGGTTAGTTAGCATGACATACTGTTTTTCTTTAACATTCCAACTAACTCCTATCCGTTCCAGTGACTACTTTCCCTCCCTCCCCCGCCCCCACCCCCAATTGACTTGGCTGTTTTCCAGTGGGAGAGTTTATTTCAAAAGTCTTACTGATTTCCTGAAAATACACCAGCCTGTGACATAATTCATTCTGACACATTCCTGTCTTTCTGCATTTAAGACTTCTCTTGCTCGGAAGCTGAACCCCCAAAAGCTCTCTGGAGCACAGGAAATGTGGAAAGGTCTCCTTCACCAAACAGGCAGGCTCGATTGTGGAGGAGGTGCTGTCCATCCCTGGAATTCCAGTGGCCTTTTTAGCCTTTTAACGTGGGATAACTTGACCCCCAGGGCATAGTGCAAAGGCTCATTTGTTTGTTCAGGCTTTCCCCTGAAAGGAAAGATGTTAGTATTTGTTCTGGGGCAGTTTATTTATTTGACCCATTCTTTGTCTCTTAGGCATTATTTCTCCATTGTGGCAATGCACCCAAAGGCTTCTCCATCAGGGATAGGTTTTTCTAAATTGGAGTGTAACTCACTTTCGTGGTGGACTCCTGTTTTCTTTGCTGCTGCATAGAAACAAACAGGAATATTTGTGTTTCGACTGGATTGTGTCCCTGTGCTTAGACTGCAGAGCTGAACCCCTACTGTGCACAGGAAATGCCCCCTCTCGTTTCCCCTTTGAGAGTCCCTAGGCTTAAGAGAGTTGGAAAGACTTTTCAGTTTTTACTAAGCAAAGGATGTCTTTCTTGACAGCAACTGAAGGCATTCGGCCAGATGTCTTGTTCCAGGGAGCACATTCAATACGTTGACCTCCAGAATGATTTGTGACCAACTGAGGAGTCATTCTGAGATGTGCTTTATCACCTCAATCAAGCCAGGGGGTTATTGTTATTATCTTCTCTTCAGATTAAGGTGGACTGCAGAGAGAATTTCTATGAGGAGCATAAAGATAGTTGAAGAGAATAGACTCAATTATTCACAGATGTTCTTGTTTACCTTGCTATTTCCTTTTGTCTTTTTAAAAAATATCCTATAGGCGTGGAGAATGTCACTATCCAACTGGATTTGGAAGCAGAATTTCATTTCACTCATCTCATCATGACCTTCAAGGTAAGGAATCCCACTATTTCTCAAAAATGAGAGCATTGTGTAATTCCACCTTTCAGAATGGATGGCTGTTGTGAGTTGGCCTAAGTGGGAACCTAAACATTATTGTGCTATAAATTAGGATAATTGAGCAGCTATTAAACATGGGCATGGATAACTGCACTTAACAGATACTCTATCTTTGTGGCGATAAGTAGAGAGAGCCACTGTTCTATGATTCGACTGTAAACTTTTAATTAGATATCTGTTAATTTCCCCATGGAGAGACAGCTTTGACTTACTCCCAAACCACAGTAAAACATCTGGAGAGTAAATCCCTGCTCCCTTGGGTTGATGTTTTAATGCTGACTTTGGTAACTGGAAAGGAAATGTGTTATCTTTAGTTTTCAAGGTTTTGCAAAATTTGTGGGAACAGTTTTACAGTTCTTTAAGAAATGTGCCTGCTTTCTTCAGTGTGGATGTTTTTCCCATCCTTTTTCTTTGAGAGATGTAAAATGACTCCAGGACTAAGGAATGGCTCTGTACAAAGTCTCTTTGTTTCTTCCTAAGCAGCTGCCTGGAAATGACAGGCTTCATATGGCTTAAAATACATGTTGGTGCACACAAAACCCATAATTTACTTATTGCTTCTCAGATTAAAATCACTTTTGAATCGTTTTCTGTTGGGCATGGGGGCCTTATCTCTACCCTTGCAGGTTTTGGAAAAGGTGCCCACAGTAGATTTGATTTACCATGTGGGCAGGTAACCACTAAAGTCTTGCTTGTGTCCTCTGCGTGAGCCTGGGAGGCCTCAGGTCAGGGGTGGGTATTGAGGTCAAATGTGACTAGGAGAAATGCTGGGCTACCTGTCCCCAGGCATGGGTTCATCCCCTCGCTTCTCCCCAGGAACCCACTCTTGCTGCTTGGAGAAAGGGTAGGGGGAAGGTTTACACTGTGACACCTGCTCCTGTGAGGTGCGGGAGGACATCCCCTAAACCACTTTGTTCCTTCATTGGCCATGAGCTCAACCTGGCAGTTAGAATTAAGACTCAGCCTCAGATGTTGTCTGCATGTTGTTGTTCAGTTGCTCAGTTGTGTCCGACTGTTTGCAACCCCATGGACTGTACCACCAGGCTGAGGATTGAACCCTGGTCCATGGAATTTTCCAGGCAAGAATACTGGAGTGGGTTGCCCTGCCCTCCTTCAGGAGAATCTTCCCAACCCAGGGATTGAACCCATTTTTCCTGAATTGGCAGGTGGGTTCTTTACCACTAGTGCCACCTGGGAAGCCCAAGGGAAGAAGGTGTACTTGCAAATAACTTGATACAAGGCAAGATGTGCTCACTGCTATAGCAGAAGTTCAGACAATGTACATCAGCGTGGAGGATGGGGAGATTCATTTTAGCCTGGAATAAAGGAGAAAGCTTTACAAGGAGAGTACTGTATTGCACTTGACCTGGGTCAGGAAGAGTGAGCAGGATTTTAGGAAGAAGAGGTAGAAGAAAAGGCCTTCTTGACAGAGGAAAAGGCCTTCTCTCTCTATCTCAGTGGGACAGTTTGGACAGAGTTTGTTCAGCATGTACTATGTAGACATGCCTTGAATTTCTACACTTGGGCTAGTGAGGGGACCAACAGGAAGTAAGACTATAGCCAGAAGGATCTTGCTTCCTTCCTGAGAAGTGTGAACTTTATTGGAGATGGGGAGCCATGGACAGGAAATGAGACCTGTGTTTCAGGAAATGAGGGAGCCAATAGGAAAAGCAAAGGAGGGCCTGGGGCATGGAGAAGAGAAGGCATAGAGGCAGGGGCCTCTCAAGGTCCATGGTAAGGGGGAGCTGACTTAGGCAGGGCTGTGGTTCTCAACTAGGAGGGAGCCACCTTCTGCGACTGGCGTCCTGGCAGTCTGACATGGAGAGCTTTTTCTAATCATACATCACCCCTTGCGGTCATAATCTGCTACCCTCTGCAACTGCTAACTTGAGAGTCATTACCCAGAGGAGGAGCCTCTGTTTGCTAAGGGAGTCAAAGGTTGAACCATGAACTGGAGAAAGATTAGAAGCAGAACAGCAGAAGGCAGGGTTAGGAAAGGGATGAATCAAAGATTCCTGAGATGTCTGAGCTGGGGAACCTGGAGGCTGCTGGTACCATTCAGAGTGGTGAAGACAGGAAGGGGTGAGGATGAAGAGTGTGTTTATTCCTTTTTAAAATTTATTTTATTCAGCTATAGTTGATTTACAATGTTGTGCTATACAACAAATGACTCAGGTATATATATCCACATTCTTTTTCATATTCTTTTCCATTATGGTTTACTGTAGAATATTGAATATAGTTCCCAGCGCTATATGGTAGGACCTTATTTATTTGGGTAGCATTTCCCTTTTCCACTGGCACCTTCCTGACCCAGGGATTGAACCTGGGTCTTCTGCACTGTAGGCAAATTCTTTACCTTCTGAGTCACCAGGAAGTGTGACAGTGAAAGTGTTAGTCACTCAGTTGTGTCTGACTCTTTGTGACCTCATAGACTATGGACTGCCAGGCTTCACTGTCCATGGAATTCTCCAGGCAAGAATACTGGAGTGAGTTACCATTCCCTTCTCCAGGGGATCTTCCCAACCTAGCGATCGAACCCAAGTCTCCTACATTGCAGGCAGATTCCTTACTGTCTGAGCTACCAGGGAAGCCCATATAATAGCTACATCTGCTAATCCCAGACTCCCAATTTATCCCTCCCGCCTTGGGATCCAAAAGTCTGTTCTCTATATCTGTGAGTCTGTTTCATAGATATGTTCATTTGTGTCATATTTTAAATTCCATACAGTAAGTCACATATGTACCAACAAGTTCTGTTTTGAGAGTTCATCGGTCCAGTTTATTCATAAGACCAACAAAGTTAGCCCAGGTACCTAACTAACACGATGAACTGTGTAGTACTGTGCTGTAATTGGTTTATATCATACTTTTCACACAAATGATACATAAAAAACAAGCCAACACAAAAAATAAAACATTTTTAATCTTACAATACTTCGGAAAGTACAGTGGTACAGTATAGCAGCTGACATCTAGGGGCTGACGTCAAGGGAGCAGTGAGAAGAGTTAACAACTGGAGGAGGGAAAGGAGGTGGGAGATGGTAGAGCTAAAGGGTCATCAACAAGGAAGACGGAGGGCAAGCTGGGATTTCACCATGCCTGTGTTAATGGCACAGGTTCTGGTTCCTTGCTGGATCCGATTCTGTCTACTCTCTTGAAGAAAAAAAGATCCACTGATGTCTGGGTAGTAACATGTTCACATCTTTGAAAATTCTGAACTTGAAGGTTCATATGTAGGGGACTTACTGTGTAGGTCATATCATAGAGTATTTGTCTTTCTCTGTTTCACTTAGTATGATAGCCTCTAATCCATCCATGTTGCTACAAATGGCATTCTTTCATTCTTTTTATGGCTAAGTAGCATTCCAATGTATATATGTACCACATCTTTATCCATTCGTCTATAGACTGACATTTAGGTTGTCTCCATGTCTTGGTTATTATAAATAATGCTGATGTGAACATCTTTTCAAATTATAGTCTGGATTCAGGCCCAGGCTTGGGACTGCTGGATTATATGAGAATGTTTTCAGGGAGATAGATGCTTACTAACTGGATTGGATTTTCTTAGGCTTGCATAATCTAGTTAGCATATTGACAGTCTGTTTTTGTACATAGCCAGATGTTTCCAAGCTCACAGCTTTTTTATTTAGTATAAATTCAGAGATAGCTATGCAGCAGTGTGAGGCCTGAGAAGGTCAGCAAACAGCACAGAAAGACTTCCCTTCTGTAGGTAAAATGTGTTGTCCTGGTTTCTAGCAGCTTCCTAACCTCACAGGAAATTGGCCTTTTGGGACTTGGAAGGTTCCAGAAGGGAGAAATAAGGAAGCACAGCCAGAACGGCTGTAAGGCTCCCTTGCAACATAGAGACATCAGGCTCGTCTGTCTCCGGGTGTCACCACCCAGAATGTGTGTCCTGTAGGAGGGTTTGCTGTGGTTCAGTTAGTTATTGGGGTTTTCTCCCCCCCCTTTTTTTTTTTCTTCTCACTTTGCATGGGCCTTCTCTATTTGCAGCAAGCGGGGGCTACTCTCTAGTTGAGGTACACGGGCCTCTCACTGCTGTGGCGTCTCTGGTTGCGGAGCACAGGCTCTTGAGTGCGTGAGCTTAGCTGCCCCTCGGCATGGGGATCTTCCCGGACTGCAGATAGAACCCATGTCCCCTGCATTGGCAGGCAGATTCTCAACCGGCGGACTATCAGGGAAGCCCTCTCCCCCTTATTTTAAAATTCTTAGCCTAATACTTTCAGGTTTAATATAAAGTATTATTTCCTTATATTTCTGAATAGGTAAAAAATAAGCCTGAACAACTAGTAAATGCATAAGTCAAAGAATCTATCAAAATATGACTTTCCATTTCCTTATCCTTGTCTCCTTTAATCAGTGACAAAGACCGTCAAGATTATTAAGGAAGGTGCAAGGAGATCTGGGCATGTACTACTTTTTACTTTAGTTGTCACCCAGATTTCTATCAAGTTGTCACCCAGATTTTATTTTTATTTATTTTTTTTTATGATCCTGTTCAAGTTCTTGGTCATCTTGGCCTGCAGCATTTGATCTCTCAGAAAAAAATTTTCATTTTTATTTAATTTTTAAAGGTCACTCTCTAGTAACAGTTATTACAAAATATTGGCTATATTCCCTGTGTTGTACAATACATCCTCAAACCTATCTAACACTCAATAGTTTGTGCCTCCCAGTCCCCAGCCTCTACATTGCCCCTCCCCTGCTCCCCACTGGTAACCACTTAGTTTGTTCTCTATGAGTCAAGCAATGGTTGGAATTCAGAAGTGCCTTTGTTCAGATTCTGTTTGCTGAGTCAGCTTACCTTTCATTCATCACTGTTGACGCATTTGCTTATTTTTAGTGTTCATTTTGTTTCATCTCATATTCCCAGTTGTCCCTGTTTACCACAACCTCCTAAACCTCCGTCCTGCTTGTTTCTTGTCCTTTTCCTCCTGCTGACATCGATTTTTCAGGCTGCTATTACACCAGTAACCGGAGAGGCAGAAAAGATCTTCATTCAGCCTGGATTTGATAGGTCTTCACTCAGCCTCAGTTGAAGTTTCTCTGCCAATAGCTGGCGAGTTAGGTGATCACTCTGAGCCTTCATTTCCATATCTTCACATCTGTGAAGGTGTGTTAGTGTCTAGGACTGCCATAGCAAACTACACAGACTGGGTGACTGAGACAACAGAAATGTATTTTCTCAGGGTTCTGGAGGCATATAGTCTGAGATGAAGGTGTCAGTAGAGTTGGTTTCTTCTGTGGCCTCTTTCTCTCCTTGACTTTGTACATGACTGTCTTCTCCCTGTGTTTTTACCTCTATACCTGTCTATGTCCTAATATCTTCTTATTTAAAGACATCAGTCATATGGGATTAGGGCCCACTCCAGTGACCTCATTTTACTTTTAGTTCAGTTCAGTTGCTCAGTCATGTCCGACTCTTTGTGACCCCATGGACTGCAGCACACCAGGCCTCCCTGTCTGTTGCCAACTCCCGGAGATTACTCAAACTCATGTCCATTGAGTAGGTGATGTCATCCAACCATCTCATCCTCTGTCCTCCTCTTCTCCTCATGCCTTCAATCTTTCCCAGCATCAGGGTCTTTTCAAATGAGTCAGTTCTTCACATCAGGTGGCCAAAGTATTGAAGTTTCAGCTTCAGCATCAGTCCTTCCAATGAATATTCAGGAATGATTTCCTTTAGGATGAACTGGTTAGATCTCCTTGCAGTCCAAGGGACTCTCAAGAGTTTCCTTCAATACCATTGTTCAAAAGCATCAATTCTTTGGTGCTCAGCTTTCTTTATAGTCCAGCTCTCACATCCATACGTGACTACTGGAAAAACCATAGCTTTGACTAGATGAACCTTTGTTGGCAAAGTAATGGCTCTGCTTTTTAATATGCTGTCTAGGTTGGTCATAGCTTCTGTTCCAAGAAGCAAGTGTCTTTTAATTTCATGGCTGCAGTCACCATCTGCAGTGATTTTGGAGCCCAAGAAAATGAAGTCTGTCACTGTTTCATTTCATATTTCCAGTTGTCCCTGTTTACCACAGCCTCCTAAACCTCCATCCTACTTGTTTCCAGAATTCTTGTCCTTTTCCTCCTTCTGACATCCATTTTTCAGGCTGCTATTACACCAGTAACCAGAGAGGCAGAAAAGATCTAGTTCGCTAAGTCTGCCACTTTCTGTTTCCCCATCTGTTTGCCATGATTACCCTTTTAGAGACCCTTGTTATTGTTCAGCTACGTCCAACGTTTTGTGACCCCATGGACTGCAGCACACCAGGCTTCCCTGTCCTCCACTATTTCCCAGAGTTTGCTCAAACTCATGTCCATTGAGTTGGTGATGCCATCCAACCATCTTTTCTCTGTTGCCCCCTTCTCCTCTTGCCATCAATCTTTCCAACATTAGGGTCTTTTCCAATGAGTTGGCTGTTCATATCAGGTGGCCAAAGTACTCGTGCTTCAGCATCAGTGCTTCCAGTGAATATGAAAGGTTGATTTCCTTTAGGATTGACTGGTTTGATCTCCTGCTGTCCAAGGGACTCTCAAGGGTCTTCTACAGTACGACAGTTTGAAAGCACCAATTCTTTGGCACTTAGCCTTTTTTTACAGTCCAACTCTCACATCCATACATGAATACTGGAAAAACCATAGCTTTGACTAGATGGACCTTTTTTGGCAAAGTGAGGTCTCTGCTTTTTAATATGCTGTCTAGGTTTATCATAGCTTTTCTTCCAAGGAGCAAACATCTTTTAATTTTGTGGCTGCACATACCATCTGCAGTGATTTTTGGAGCCAAAGCAAATAAAATCAGTCACGGTTTCTACTTTTTCCACATATATTTGCCATGAAGTGATGGGACCAGATGCCATGATCTTAGTTTTTTGAATGTTGAATTTTAAGCCAGCTCTTTACTCTCCTCTTTCATCCCCATCAGGAAGCTCTTTAGTTCCTCTTCACTTTCTGCCACTAGAGTGGTACAATCTGCATACCTGATGTTGTTGATATTTCTCCCGGCAATTTTAATTCCAGCTTGTGAGTCATTCAGGCTGGCATTTAGCATGGCAAACTGCATATAAGTTAAATAAGCAGGGTGACAATATACAGCCTTGATGTACTCCTTTTCTAATTTTGAGCCAGTCCATTTTACCATGTCCAGTTCTAACTGTTGCTTCTTGATCTGCTACAGATTTCTCAGGAGACAGGTAAGGTGGTCTGGTATTCCTATCTTTTGAAGAATTCCACAGTTTACTGTGATCTACCAAATCAAAGGCTTTAGTGTAGTTAATGAAGCAGAAGTAGATGTTTTTCTGGAATTCCCTTGCTTTCTCTAAGATATTGACAGTTTGATCTCTGGTTCCTATACCTTTTCTAAATCTAGCTTGTACATCTGGAATTTCTCTGTTCACATACTGCTGAAGCCTAGCTTGAAGGATTTTGAGCATTATGTTGCTAACATGTGAAAGGAATGCAGTTGTACAGTAAATTGAACTTTCTTTGGCATTGCCTTTCTTTGAGATTGGAATGAAAACTGACCTTATTAGTCCTGCGGCCATTGCTGAGTTTTCTAAATTTGCTGGCGTATTGCATGCAGCACTTTAATGGCATCATCTTTTAAGATTTTCAATAGCTTAGCTGGGATTCCATCACCTCCACTAGCTTTGTTCGGAGTAATGTTTCCTAAGACCCACATGACTTCACAGTCCAGGATGTCTAGCTCTAGGTGAGTGACCACACCTAGTAATGTTTCCAAAGTTCATCCATGTCATAGGAAGTATCTGAATTTCAGTTCTATTTATTGCCAAATAATAATAGTCCACTGCTTATGTGTATCACCTTTTGTATATCCATTATCCATTGATGGACACTTGAGTGATTTCTACTTGTTGGTAATTATGAATAATGCTTCTCTGAATGTTTATGTATGAGAGTCATCTGAGTCCCTGCTTTCGGTTACTTTGGGGTGTGTAGCTGGAATGTCGGGGTTCTGCAGCTTCTTGCGTTAGTAATTTCTTCCCCTTGTTTTTCCAAAGCACACTGCATGTGACTCTACTGTAGAATGTGATGGATATTTTTGCAAATGATTTCTACCCATTCCTGGACCTTATTGGGCGAGTTACAGCACTTAGAGCACTGTCTGGTACTGAGTAGCTGTCATTAGACATCTACTGAGTGATTAAATGACGGCAGGAAGGAGCAAGCACTCGCTTCAGCTGTCACATCATGGGCGTGGTGGCTCAATGCACCAAAACTTCTCTGCACTAAGGCCTGTTTATAATCAGCTTCTAAAGAGAAACAGCTTACTAGTCTCTAGCAGGGTGGGAGAAAGTGCAGTATTTAGAGGCGAGACACTTTTCCTGCAAGAAGAGGCTCCGTGGAACAGCTTGAAGTATTTGAAATCCAGCCACAGTGAAATACCAACCACATGCAGTCAGGGTTTGTGGCACACTGTTGAGTGATATTTTCCTCTGGGATTTAAAAATATATAGATAACCAATAAAAGCATGCAGTGAGTCTCTTCCACCCTGCCTTTAGACATTCCGTCCAGCTGCTATGCTGATAGAACGGTCGTCCGACTTTGGAAAAACCTGGGGTGTATACAGATACTTTGCCTATGACTGTGAGAGCTCATTTCCCGGCATTTCCACCGGCCCCATGAAGAAAGTTGACGATATAATCTGTGATTCCCGATATTCTGACATTGAGCCCTCAACGGAAGGAGAGGTTTGTTTATACTTTTTATTTTCCATGCTATTTACAAATCTAATTTTTGATCATAGCAAAAATATCAATTACTCTTATGTCTGTTTTTAGGTGATATTTCGTGCTTTAGATCCTGCTTTCAGAATAGAAGATCCTTACAGTCCAAGGATACAGAGTAAGCCTGTTTTCAAATAAAAGCTTGGATGGAAAATAGCAATCATGGGAGAAAGTTTACCCAGACCACTGCTACCCAGAATCTCAGTGCTAATCCACCCTCTTCATTTCCTTCTTTCTCTGCAGTGCTCTACCAGAAGCTCTTGAAATTGGCAATAATCAAAGTCCTCACTGACAGGAACATATTTTGATAAGAGTAAAAGGTTGATATCATAAGTCCTCAAACCATTATGCTGGTCATATAATACCTTATTTACTTTTTTGTTCTCTCTCTCTCTATATATATATGTATGTATGTATGTATGTATGTATATAAAAATAATGTATGTGTGCTAAGTTTCTTCAGTCATGCCGACTCCTTGCGACCCTGTGGAATATAACCCACCAGGCTTCTCTGTTCATGGGATTCTCCAGACAAGAATACTGGAGTGGATTGCCATGTCCTCTTCCAGGGAACCTTCCTGACTCAGGGATCAAACCCACAGCTCTTAATTTCTCCTGAATTGGCAGGCGGGTTCTTTACCACTAGTACCAACTGGAAAGTCATATATGATGTGTGTGTGTGTGTGTGTGTGTGTGTGTGTGTGTGAGATACATTAATATGTATCCTATATATTATGTGTATACACATATAATTATGTATATGTATAATTAAGGCTTTCCTGGTGACTCAACTGGTAAACTGTCTGCCTACTAATGCAGGGAGAAAAGAGACGTGAGTTCAAACCCTGGGTCAGAAAGAGACCCTGGAGAAGGAAATGGCAACCTGCTCCAGTATTCTTACCTAGAAAATTCCATAGATAGAGGAACCCATGGGTTTGCAAAGAGTTAGACATGACTGAGCTCACATGCATAATTAAGGTACAGGTTAGCTTCCCTGGCAGCTCAGTCAGTAAAGAGTCTGCCTTTAATGCAGGAGACCTGGCTTCAAACCCTGGGTTGGGAAGATCCCCTGGAGAAGCAAATGGCAACCCACTCCAATAATCTTGCCTGGAGAATCCCATGGACAGAGGCGCCTGGTGGGCTATAGTCCATACGGTTGCAAAGAGTCGAACATGACTGAGTGATTTTCACTTTCACTTTTAGGATGTTGCTAACAAAGTGTCCCCCAAAATGCAGCATCTCAAACAAAAAAGTGTATTTCTCTCTTACAGAATCACCCAGAGGGATTTCCAGATAAAGTACTGTTCACCTGCCACAAACAAGCAGTCTTACCAGATAAAATACAGGATGAAACCCTGTTCAATATGAATTTTCAGACAAACGATAAATTATTTTTTAGCATAACTATATCCCCTGTAATATTTGTGACTAGTATGAGCATATTTCATACAATATTTGTGGGTGAGGAAAACCATGTCTCATGTGATATTGGGACATATTTGTACCAAAATGATTAGTTGTTTATCTGAAATTCAAATGTAACTGAACACCTTGTATTTTTATTGCTAAATCTGGCACTTAGAGCCATGAGATCACTCAGGTTCCCAAGTTCCCTCTGGCTTATAGTCCACATGGTCAGACCTGGATAAACCCCACCTCGTCCTTGTACCAACCTGCAAGTGGCTTAGAAGCCATACCTCACATCTATTCACACGCCATTGGCCAGAGTAGTCCCCTGGCTACACTGCAGGAGATGCTGGGAAACCTCTCTAGCCGGTGGCTGTGTGCGTTCTCAAACTCTTGGCCAGGGCTCTTATTGTCAGAGGAAAAAGAAAAGAAAGAATCCTGGGGGAAATCGTAAGTCTCAACCTTGCTCAATATGCTCAAATGAGGGTTGTAGTTCCATTTTCCAGATGAGTCAACTGAGGCTCAGAGGGTTGGACTAACATGCATAAAGTGACTTGGCTATTTAATGTCGGATCCTAAACGTTCTTGTTAAGACTCTCAGTTCAGAGGGTTTTCCATTGTTCAGTAACTATGCTTATGTCTTCACAAAAATATATTTTGATCTTCTTGGGAGGCAGAATGTGCACTAATTAAAAGAATGGGCTTTGGAGTCCAACAGAGCTGGGTTTAAGTTCTAGCTCCAGTGTATTCTGTGATCTTAGGCAAGGAATTTATTTAAAACTTTTCTTAGTCTTTATTTTTTTATCTGTAAATGGAGATAGTGATATTGACCTTATGATTGTTGTGGAAGGAAAATGAGTTAATATATATACATAGAAAGTGCTGGATCCGTGAAGCTGTTGCCACTCTTGTTGCTGCCTTCAGCTGTCACTCAGACCTTTTCTAGACTGGGTCCCACACCTCAGAGTGAAGGTGAGGCTCCCTCTCTCCAGCTGCTCAGGTGCAGTCAGTTGAGCAGAGGTGGGGCAGGGTCTTGCTGGTCTTCCCCTAATTTGAACCAAGCCTCCATGACATACACACACACCCTTACCCCCCAGCTCACAGCTGAAAGAGTAGAATTGAAGGACTCCAGGGAAGATTGCCAAGAAAGTACTGTTTCCCCACTTAAATTAATTTTACAAGTGGCCCAAATCATCTCTGGTCCAGAATTTATTCATCCTATCGTCAAACACATTTTTTACATTTCATTAAAAAATTTTTTTATTGGAGTACAGTTGGTTTACCATGTTGGATTAGTTTCAGGTGTACAGCAAAGTGTTTCAGTTATGCTGCTGCTACTGCTGCTAAGTCACTTCAGTCGTGTCCGACTCTGTGCGACCCCATAGACGGCAGCCCACCAGGCTCCCGTCCCTGGGATTCTCCAGGCAAGAACACTGGAGTGGGTTATACATATATTCATTATTTTCCAGATGGTTTTCTCATATAGGTTATCCCAGAATATTGAGTAGAGTTCCTTCTGCTGTATACAATAAGTCCTTGTTGGTTGTCTATCTTATATACAACAGTGTGTGCCTGCTAATCCCAAGCTTCTGATTTAGCTCTCCTTCCCCCAACCCCAGCCTTGCCATGTTTCCCTTTGGTAACCATAAGTTTGTTTTCAAAATCTATAAATCTTTCTGTTTTGTAAATAAGTTCATTTGTATCATTTTTTAAAATTAGGTTCCACATATAAACGATATCCTGTCGGACTTCACTTAGTATAATATCAAATATTTAATGGCACATTCAGCCTTGTGTCATTTCTAAGTGTGCTCTGGGAGACCTGCGCTCCCTGCTATCAAAATCCAGTTGCGAGAAGTGTCTGCAGAAGTTCCTTGACCAACACCTCCTGGGTCTCTCAAAGGACTCTAAGTTTGTTCCTTTTGGGTGGTACTTGTTTTACTTGGGGAACGTGCTGCCATTAGAATTCTATTGTGTTTGGCTGTTCAATGGCATCAGAAAACCTATTTCTATATTAAACAAGCATCCATTGTAACAGATCACGCTTTAGATTTACTTTGTGATCAAGGGAACAATATCTCTTTAGCTGTCCCTATTGTTTGAGTCCTCTGAGACTCACTTCAGAAGGATTGTGCCTCTTACAACAGCAGTCAATTTGAGGCTAAGATGTCGTTAAATATGGCAGGAGGGCTCGAAGGGAGCACAGTTGCTCTTCGGAGGACTTCCGCAGAGACCAGCGTGAGGGCGTCTAAACGCTCCCGCTGCTCTTCACGCTTGGTTTTGGCCTCTTGTCAATAGGCACTTGTGCTCATTCTGTGCAGGAGAAAATGCTGGCATTCAGAAATTCCATTCAGCGAAGTAGTACCACAATTTCTCTGTTTAGTTTTTGCTTTTACAAAGAGCCTAAGTTGAATGCATGGCCTCATAGACTTTCTCTTTCAACCCACAGCTATTTCTATAGTCTTCATTGTACGCTGTGCATATGTTATACGTATTTAAAAGTGTATCTAGGCTTTGAAAGTATCTGATGTATCGGGCTACTGCCCCATTGTCCTTTGTTGTAAATTGTAAGAATCCATCGACAGAAATGAAAGCTTAGAAGCAGTTTCAGGCTATGGAGCTAAAAGGGGAGGGCAGGTAGACTGTTTAGTAATTCATGTTTAGCAACTTAGTGATTAATGAAAATACTGATGGAGAAGGCTATATGACTGTTGGTTTATCAAGTTACTAGAGAATGTAATTGACGGCCCCACTTCTGTAATAACCATTGGTCTATAAACCCAGGAAAAGGAAGGAAAGTTCAAATAAGAGACATTTCTCTACAAGAACCTCTATTTAGGAAAGCAATCTGCCCCAACATCCCAATACTAAACTCCTTTATCTTCATGCTACTGTATTTTATATTGGTAAATTGTATTGTAAAACAAGGACCAAAAAAGTTGTAGATTGTAATGGTGCTTCAAAACTTGTTTGAGATAGTCAGTCTTTTGATTATGGTTATCTTATCATGTCAAATCGATTTTAATAACTTGTATTTCATCTGATTGGTGGGAAATTTCAGGTAGCATTTTCTCCTCCAGAAATAAACACAAACATGTTTTCTAACTATCTTACCAATAATTATGACAATTAGGGTGCTTTGATAAATTTTTCCCACCTAAATGGAATTTTCTGATGTTGAGACTAACACTAATTGCTGTGGGAACCAGATGGTATTGCAGTAGTTTAGATTACTGTGTGCCAGTGGCTTCTGGCAAGCATGCAACTGCATTCTTAAATTTCTCTACTTTCACAGTCCTTTCTACAACATCAGTCTGCCAACAAATCCATCACAGAATAGATGTTCTTGTTAAATGGTGATGAGAAGGGAGTAACCTTTCTTCCAGAGACTGTCACTTTAGGCTAAACTTTATTATTACATGCATCTAGATCCTGAAAGGGAAGTAAACTTTACATAAGCTATTTTTATTTGTCATGTGTTTCTATAAAGAAGAAAGGTGTTGTCTTAATTGCACACACAGTCTTGCTTCTTTGATCAAACTTTTCATCTTCTTGGTGACTTTCGTAGATCTCTTAAAAATTACCAACTTGAGGATCAAGTTTGTGAAACTACATACTTTGGGAGATAACCTTTTGGATTCCAGAATGGAAATCAGAGAAAAGTATTATTATGCGGTTTACGATATGGTGGTTCGAGGAAACTGCTTCTGCTATGGCCACGCCAGTGAGTGTGCCCCAGTGGATGGAGTCAATGAAGAAGTAGAAGGAATGGTAAGTACGTGCTCCAGGCAGCTTCTCCTTTGTACAGGTGATTCTTAAAAGCAAATTGAAGCTAGTCTTAGTGTAAGCCTTTTTATTTTGAGTTTTATTTGTCCAGACTTCCCTTTAAATTTAATAGGCTTTTGTACCATTCCAGTCATTGATTTTTTTCATTTTCTGTTTGCTAATTTTCTTGGACTGCAAGAATGTGAGGACTACTCGTTTCACAAACACTGAATTAATTTTTGAAAATTTTGGCTGCAGGCTGCCTCTATGGTAGACATTTTATACAACAAAGGTTAAAAACTGTTCTCAACTGACAGTCCCATCTTGAGGGAAGATTAAAAACCACAAGCATTCCAGCCTTCATGCCAGAAAGCATAAATTGACACCAGCCCAGAGAAACTGGAAATTGAACCTAGAACCATGGGATACCATTTAGGAGTCAGTGGACTTTGTATCTTGATCTTCAATTGATCTTTCATTCTTTTCCCACTTTTATGTTGTGTTTTCGATTTTTTTAAATTAGTTTTAATCAGCGTTTACTTGCTTTTCAGTGTTCTACTGTGCAGCAAAGTGCATCAACTACATGTATATATACACACGTGTGTGTGCACTAAGGTGTTTCAGTTGTGTCAGATTCTTTGTGACCCCATGTGATCCTCTATCTGGAATTCTCTAGGCAAGAATACTAGAGTGGGTTGGTATGCCCTCCATATGTCTATGTGTGTGTATATATATATATCCCCTCTTTTTAGGATTTCCTTCCCATTTTGGTCACCACAGAGCACTGAGGAGCGTTCTCTGTGTTATCCAGTAGGTTCTCCTTAGTTATCTGTTCTGTACATAGGATCAGTAGTGTGAATATATCAATCCCAACCTCCCAATTCATCCTACCCACTCCTCCCTGGTTTCCATACCTTTGTTCTCTGCCTCTATTTCTGTTTTGCAAATAAGATTGTCTACACTATTTTTCTGGATTTCGCATATATGCATTAATATATGATAATTGTTTTTCTCTGTGTTTTCAAATTATGTCATTTTAAAAGGGGGGACTTTGATACTTGCCAGATGGATAAAGTTAGGGTGTTTTTCCAGCTTCTAAATGAATTGATAATTCCTGTTAGAGGAGACCAGAGTTTCAGTCTTTTGCCAAAGGGCCTGGAGTAAGTACATGGCAAATGGAAATTCACATCTCGCTCTCCTGACTGTGCACCGGGGCCTCCACTGGAACATGGGCCTCACTTCTGGATGAAAGGTGTGCCTTGCTTAGTTGCTGTTGACCTTTTCAAAAAGTGTTAGTCCTCACCTAAGAAGGTGAAGATGCAGGAATGAGTGTGTTCAATTGTCTAAAACTTCTGCCTTCCCTTTCCTCCCGTTAGAACCTTTATTGCACAGAGAAAGTTAAATTTTTAACAGAGTCTAAAGGGAGAAAGGTCCTTCTAATCTTATTGTTCCATCTTACAGAGAGTGCCAGGTAGATGATCATTACTTCTCAGTGTAACAAATCCTGTGTGTAGCTAACCTCTTGTAGTCTTGTCACTGCTGCTGCTAAGTCGTTTCAGTCGTGTCCGACTCTGTGTGACCCCAGAGATGGCAGCCCACCAGGCTCCCCTGTCCCTGGGATTCTCCAGGCAAGAACACTGGAGTGGGTTGCCATTTCCTTCTCCAATGCATGAAAGTGAAAAGTGAAAGGGAAGTCGCTCAGTTGTGTCTGACTCCTAGCGACCCCATGGACTGCAGCCCACCAGGCTCCCCCGTCCCTGGGATTCTCCAGGCGAGAGCACTGGAGCGGGGTGCCATTGCTTTCTCCAGTCCTGTCACTACCATGCATCTAATGGTACATTGTACTCTTGATGCAGATGCTATAGAGTCCTGTGGGATGGGCTGTGCTATAGACTCCTGTGGGATGTGTTTCAGTCTATGTGAAACTGCCTTGTAATTAGAGGATTCTAGTCTTCTCATCACACTCCTGTCACGGTGGGTTCAGGGTGGACCTGTCTGTCTTGTTCTGAATTCCATTCTGTAAAAACTAGTGTTAGGTGAGGGATGGTTGTACGTGCATACTTGCTGGGTGAGAAGTATTGATTTATCATTAATGTGTCTCAGGGGCTCGAGTGTGACAGGTGGTGTGTGCAAAAGAACACATTGTGGGCCCTTCCTTAAGCAAAATAATCTGCTTCTTTTTCTGATGTTTTATATTTTTTTCCTTGGAAATGTAAATATGGCAACTGATTAATTCTTAAAATCTCATTTTGGGTTGAAAAAATGTTTTTTAAGTGCTGAGCCAGAAGTCAAAAAGCAAGCAAAGCAAGCAGAGAAAACCTGTCTTTTGTATGGTGTGGGGTAATGGTTGCAGGAAGTTGAATTGCTCCCGGTGATGTATACACATTTAGTTCTCCATTATAACTTTTGTTGATTTCTATTATACTAATTTTTTTAAAACTTAAAAATTCTAAATGGCTAATTTTGCTCTTCTGTGTTTTTTTAGATCAATACTTCAATAAAAATATTTATTGAGTACCTATTATACAGTAGAAACTGTTCCTAGAGATGGGAATTAAAGCCATCAAGACAGGACTCACAGTGGGAAGGGACAAAATAAAAACAAAGCAGGACTTTCCCTGATTGTTCAGTGGTTACGACTCCATTCTTTCGCTGCAGGGGGCATGGGTTTGGTCCCTGGTCTAGAAACTAACGTTCCACATGCCTCATGTAGCCAAAAAATAAGGGGAAAAAACATTAAAACTGAAACAGAAAATTAGAAAATAAAAACAAAGAAACCCTCATTGTAGTGAGGTAGAGATGAGTATGAAAAAAGTATGATATTTATGAGTATGATATTTTCCACTGCTTGTGGGGAAGGTCTGGCCATTAGCATATCTCTTACTTGGCTCTTTCCTATTTTTGTAACTTTCAAGGTTCATGGACACTGCATGTGCAGGCATAACACCAAGGGCTTAAACTGTGAACAGTGCATGGATTTCTACCATGATTTACCTTGGAGACCTGCTGAAGGTCGAAACACCAATGCCTGTAAAAGTAAGTCTCAGGCGAGGAATTCCCTGGGGGTCCAGTGGGTAGAACTCCAAGCTTTCACTGCCAAGGGTGGTGAAAGTCCCTGGTTGGGAAACTAAAGTCCTGTAAGATATGCAGCAGTACCAAAACAACAAGAAAAAAAGAAGTAAGTCTTAGGCAGAGGGATGTTTTGAATTAATTCAGACCCCAGGATCCATTTTCTGAGTAGACGTGCTATAATAGTACACTATTTTGCAAAAGGAAGAAAAGTTACTACCGTTTTCCCAGCCTCACCCTAATATTCCTAGGAAGCCATTATCCACTCAAATTAATCAGTGAGCATTTATTAAGCCGCACCCATGTGTTTGGCAGACGTTGTGTGCCACCTGTAACATTACACTTTTTTTAAGGGCAGATGACTGAGAGAAAAATGAATGAAAACGATGGTGTGATGGATCCAAAGGTCTAAGTGAGATGGAGTACTTGTCAGCCTTGTTCTGTGCCAACCCGGGTGCAGCCTGTGGCCTCCTTCCATCCATCCATCCATCCATCCACCATCCCTCCCGATGCTATTCTCTGGGCAGAGGGGAAGTTTGAAAACCACCATCTTCCCCACCTTACACAGTGATGCTGATAGGTGATCATCCCTGCAAGCATGCCTGCCTCTGACCCCACTGAGGACAGTCCTAGGAGCTCAGAAACCAGTGAGGGCTGGAGTGGTCAAGGTTTTTGTTAGTAAGGACAATCAGCTGGGCCCTAGCAAGTAGTTAGGATTGTTTAGATAAAGAGAGGAAAGCAGGGGGAAGGTGGAAGGGAGTTCAGATAAGGAGAATACAAAACGCAAGGCCCCTAGGACATTCTCATGATATTGTGGTTTAATCCATGATTCCATGATTCCAGGGTTTAACTAAACCAATGCATCCAAGGCAGGACGACACAGTCCCTCCCTTCAGGATGGATAAGACCAGTTGTAGAGCCCTGTGAGAATCCAGTTGAGTTAGGCTTCCTGGGAAGGTGGAAGGGAGTTCAGATAAGGAGAATACAAAACGCAAGGCCCCTAGGACATTCTCATGATATTGTGGTTTAATCCATGATTCCATGATTCCAGGGTTTAACTAAACCAATGCATCCAAGGCAGGACGACACAGTCCCTCCCTTCAGGATGGATAAGACCAGTTGTAGAGCCCTGTGAGAATCCAGTTGAGTTAGGCTTCCCTGTGAGAAGACAAGGGGAGTTGATGAGGATAGTTGAGCATGAGAGGGAGATGGTTAAAGCTGGGTTGGACCAAGAGGACTCTGCCAAACAGGCTAGAGGAGAAACAGACTGACCCAAGAAGACTGGCTTGATGGCTGTTTAGGGTCTGATTCATAGAGCCTGGCCTTGGGTGGTGGTAGGAATGGGGAAGAAGAGAACCCAGCCTTCATACCGTGTTCCTCAAAGCCAAGAGCCCAGAAAGGCTTCCCCAAGAACACATCGCCTAGAAAACCCTCTGGAGTGACGTATTCCTGTCCCAGTCTGCCCATGACCCAAACGTGTCCTCTGTGCAGTGCAGCCTTCCTGTGGGTGAGCCTGCGAGGGGACTTCCCTCAGAGCTTTTACACTTTTTATATCCCATTCTCTTCCAAAGAGGGCAAATGAGGTTATTTCATAAAGGTCACGCTTGGAAGGTTTCCAGCATGATTTAGGATTTAAACTGATGTCATAAGCAGATGTGTTTTTTTCACCGCCAGTGCCTTCTTGTTAGTTGCCGTTTTGCCTGAACTTCATCCCCAGTTTCCAGAACGAGCTTCCTTCCTACCAATCCCATCCTCCACTGGTTTTTCTTGTTCAGTCCCTTGGGTGTATCTGACTCTTGGCGACCCTGTGAACTACAGCATGTGGGGTTTCCCTGTCCTTCACTGTCTCCCGGAGTTTGCTCAAACTCATGTCCATTGAGTCGGTGATGCCCTCCAACCATCTCACCCTCTGTCGTCCCCTTCTCCTCCGCTGGTAAATAGATTGAAAAGATTTTTCCTGACGTGGGTCTTGTTTGCAGAGTGTAACTGCAACGAACATTCCAGCTCATGCCACTTTGACATGGCAGTCTACTTGGCCACTGGCAACGTCAGCGGAGGGGTGTGTGATGACTGTCAGCACAACACAATGGGGCGCAATTGTGAGCAGTGCAAACCGTTTTACTACCAGCACCCGGAGAGAGACATCCGAGATCCTAGCCTCTGTGAACGTACGTGGGAGAGGGTCATGATGGGGCCGGCAGAGAGGGGGTCTGTTTGGGTCACCTTTCAGCTAGAATAGTCGAGTAGTAACCATCCTCCTCTCAGGACTCAGACCTAGCCTTATTTTAGCCGCTATATAGGATGCTGGGAGTGGAACTTGGTAATCCAGCCTTCTTTAGTCTATTTTTGTGAAAATTGGAGGGGTGAAGGGAACATAGGTATTTCTGGAGACACACACATTGTGTTACCTGGTGCTTCTCATCCTTCTTAGAATGTACATGTGACCCAGCTGGCTCTCAGAACGGGGGAATCTGTGACAGCTACACGGACTTTTCTGCCGGTCTCATTGCTGGTCAGTGTCGGTGTAAATTATACGTAGAAGGAGAACACTGTGATATCTGCAAAGAAGGCTTCTATGGTTTAAGCGCTGAAGATCCATTTGGTTGTAAATGTAAGCACTTGTGTTAAAAAGTTTGGGAGTTCTCATGTGCACATAATTCCCATTTTACCTGGCAATTCTTTATCATGTTGATGACTACAGACTCACTTGGCTTGTGTTTCTTTGCTTCATTTTATCTTTAATGAAGCTTGTGCTTGCAATCCTCTGGGAACGATTCCTGGCGGGAATCCTTGTGATTCTGAGACTGGTTACTGCTACTGTAAGCGTCTGGTGACAGGACAGCATTGTGACCAGTGTCTGGTAGGTAAATCCTAACTACATGGGATGGGTGGTTTGTGAATATGGTGTTCCAGTAGAGAATGATTTTCACAGTTGTTTTGTAGGTTCTGCCATCACCCTTTTATATAAATCATAAAAGCCACTAGTAGACAATTCCAAAAGAGAAATTACTAATGAATAATTTTGTTAAGATATTCACCATTACTATTAGAACTGTAAAATAAAATCAGAGTGAAGAACTGTTTTTACAGACAAAACTAACACTATTTTTTTAATGGTAATGCCGACTAATAAGTGAAGTCATAGTGAGAGGCTGGTACTCGGGTGCTGGTGATGAAAATACAGATTGGCTCATACTTTGCAAAAAGCATTTTGGACATGTGTATCCATTGCCTGTAGAAATGTGCATACCCTTTGACCCAGTAATTCCACATCTGGGGATCTATCCTCATGAAATAATAAAAAAATTAGTCAGAGATGAATTCACTAGAAGACTCATGGCATCTTTTATTAATAGCAGAAAACACTCAGAAGCAGCAGTAGGGAAAATATTTAAATAAATTTGGGGGTTTCTATACAGTGTGATGGTTTCCCTGCTGGCACAGCAGTTAAAAAAAAAATCCACCTGCCAATGCAGGAGACACCAGTTTGATCCCTGGGTTGATAAGATCCCTTGGAGGAAGAAATGGCAACCCACTCCAGTATTCTTGCCTGGGAAATCCCATGGACAGAGAGTCCTAGTGGACTACAGTCCATGGGGAAGCAAAGAGCTGGACAGGACTTAACAACTAAGCAACAACAAAACAGTATGATATTTTGTTGCTATTGAAAATGACGGTAACACAAGGGGGAAATGCTTATGCTGGTGTGAAAAAAGCCACAGGATGTGTGTAGTATCTTGATTATGTAGGGAAAAAGTTCATCAAGAAAAACAAAATCTGGAAGGAAGTAGACCAAAAGTTCACTATGGTAATCTGGAGAATATTTATGAAGGTAATTTTAAAAATTAATTTATGTCTTTTAAAACATTCTTGTGATTGCTTTCATAATTACTGACTTACTGCCAGAGTAATTCTAAAGAAAATCAGCATATTTGCTGCCAGCTCATGTTAATTTTTGGATGAAGGTTATTTGCAGGGCAAAGAAACTGCTCTGATCTGGGGTTACCCTGTGGCTATTGCAATCTTCTCTGACCCCAGTGACCTGCAGCTTGCGGTTCTTTATTCTAGAATACTCATGCCTTGTGTAGGCTTTCTGCTTTCACAGTGCAAATGAACGTTTGGTGGAACATCATCCAAAACACGCCATAACTTGTCTATTGCTGGGTCTATTGTGTAATTACAGGAACCCCTCTTTAGATGTTTAATCTTTTGTTCTGCAGCCAGAGCACTGGGGCTTAAGCAACGACTTGGATGGATGTCGACCTTGTGATTGTGACATTGGGGGAGCCTTAAACAATAGGTGAGTGGAGCTGCTCAGACACTCTTGCGCTCGGTTACCCCCAGGGTCCTTATGACCTCTAGGACAAGGGTGATGCTCAGTGTTCTGAGAGGCAGAGTGCTTTGAATGCCTGATAATCACTTTTACCTGTGTTCTAAAGGTTTTTAAAGATTGATTCATTCCAAGAGTTAGCTTTGAAGCCTTCTCTAGTCTGTTTATGTTTCCTGGTTTTTAATAGTGTTACTTGTTTTGTATTTTACTTTTCTGTTTGTTTTTGTTTTTGTTTTCCATTTTTATTTTTGGGCACACAGGTTATGGGATCTTAGTTCCCTGACCCGGGATTGAACCCAGGCCATAGCAGTGAAGATACTGAGTCCTAACCACTGGACTGCCAGGGAACTCCCTTATTATTTTTTTCAATTATAAACACAGTACATGCCCATGGCTTAAAAAAATTCAGACAGCTCATATAGGTATCCTGCCTTTTTTCTCCACTGAGTTCCGTTGCCTTAAGGTGCCACTGTTAACAATTCCTTGTATGTCTCTAGAAAATAAAAATGGTGCTCAGAATACCTCTTAAAACTGACAGTTTCTTTTCTCTCATTTCTTTTGAAATAACACGTTGGGTGTTATTTTTTAAATAGACAGTACATGGAAATAAAAATTGCCCAGGATTCCCTACTTAGTTGTACAAACTTTTTTTATAAGTCAAAGTAATATGTGTATGTACATTACTCTGCAACTTGCTTTTTTAATCTAGAGATCTGTTTTTCATATCAGCATCCATTTATCTCCCTTTTCTTGTATTCTGTCATGTGATAGTGCTATGATATATTGATTTTATTATTATTCTAAATGTTGTAGAGACTTTCCTCGTGGTTCAGTGATTAAGGCTCTGTGCTTCCACGGCTGAGTGTGTGGGTTTGATCTCTGGTCAGGAACTAAGATCCCACGTGCCACGTGGTGCATACCAAACAGAAATGTTGTGGTTGATATCCTTGTGGATAATCTTGATGAATGTTTGTAGACAGGTCTATAGATTGGATCCCCAGTGATGGAACAGCTAAGTCAAAGTACATGTGTATTTTCTGTGTTACTGGAGATGTCAGGCTGTTCTCCAGACAGATGGTGCTAATCTGTTTTCTTCTCAGCCGGTTATAGAGTACTCTTTTCTCCCACCTCCACCAGCAGCTGGTCTCATCAAATCTTTTATTTTTCACCAAGCTAAAAGACAAAAAGTGGAGTCCCATTTGATGTGTAAGGACTCTTCATTTTCTTCTTCACTATTTCTTTTCTTTTTTACAACTTTCAAGTACATTAATGAAAATTACATACAATAATTTTAGGGACTTAAATATGTTGGCATTACTTGAATCAATGAGATATGATACTCTCCCTGAAATGATCGAAATACACATTTTGGCGAGATGTTAAATTTGTGGGAGTTGGATTTATTACTTTTGAGTCAGAATTCTGGTCTCTGTGTGTTACTGGATCAGATTCAGAACATCTGGTAAAAATAGTGTAAGTGACTGTTGGGAGGATAGACAGATGTTTCCCTGTGGCCTTGAGTCTTGCCTGGGAGAATGTTCTGAGTTCATTGAGTAAGCCTCATGGATTCAAAAACTGACTCTCTAACAGAAGTTTTCCCAACACTGTAGTAGTCTACTTGGGAAGGAAGGGGACTTCAGGCAGCGAGAACTTGTTCAGTTTGGCCTCTGCAGTTGGTCTGTTCTGTTCCAGACCATGTAGTAAACTGCACGTCGCCCTCAGAATTCAGGGTGAATGTCCGTTCTTAGAAAACCTCCAGGGCGGAGGAAGCGAGGATAATTCCATAAAAGTGGAAAGAGACCAACTGCTCCCTCTGTTCATGAAATCATTTCTGACTTTCCTTGGTGACTCCCAGAACACATGCTGATAAATCATTCCTTTAGTAACCAATTCCTCAATTCAAAGCTGTCATCACTACGAAAATTCTTCTTAATTAGAGGAAAGCAGCACACTTACTTCTCCAAATTATGTCCTAAACTCAGGAATGTCCTGTGTTCCTTGATGTCCTATTCCTAATGTCCTGTCTGTCTCTTCCACACCATGCTTCCTGTCTCTAAATCCACCCACACACAGCCCCTGGCCTACCCTTCCAGTCTCCTGCAAAACTGTATAAAAACCAGAATGTGCTAGTCAAGAGTTTGTGAAGCAACACATTTCAGTCAAGTTTTTTGTCTTTTTTATTGGAGTATAGTTGATTCACATGTCGTGTTAGTGTCTGCTCTAAAGTGAATCAGTTATACATATATCCTTTAGTGAAGCTTTTAAAGTGGGTAATTTGATCTTTCTAGGCTGATGGACGAGATAGCTGCCTTATCTTTTGGTATCATTGGTGGGGAAAAAGAAACCTTGAGAAAGCCTCTAGTCTTGTGATTCTTCAGTATTTTGTAGTGATCCTGTTCGTTTTTTAAATTTCTTGATTTGGCTGCACCAGGTCATAGCTGCGGCATGTGGGATCTAGTTCCCTGACTCAGGGATTGAACCCAGACCCCCTGCATTGGGAGTGAGGAGTCTCAGCCACCAGACCACCAGGAAAGTCCCTGTAGTGATCCTTTTCAAGGCTGTTTTTCCCCACAAGGACTTTAAGAATCGCACAGGGGTGATGGAGACCCTGCCTTCTAAAGCACTTACTCTGCTAGAATACTCAGTGCATAGCGGATACTCAGAGTTGCTTTCTGAATTGTTTTGTTACAAGCACTCGAATATCTTCCACCTGACAATATTACTTTGCTCTGCCTCACCCATGTTGAATAAACATTGATCGAGTCAAAGAATTTGAGAAACGAAAGATTTTTGTGATATAAAAATTAAACGTGCTCTTCCTGGGAGAGGCAGTCTCTAAATCAATCCCAAACATTCCTTAGTTACTTTTGGCCAGGGCCAGAGTAAGCGTAAAGTCATAAAGTGGAAAAATGTTTTTTAATGTTTTTGTTTAATGAGCCGAATGACTTTTGATAGAACAATAAAAGTGTGATAATCCATGTCTATTATGTTGACAGCTAGTCTCAACTTTTGAATGTTTTAAAGTAAGATCTGATTCGTTTAAATAATGTGACTCAAGCCAGCTTATTGACGTTTTGCCTAGTAGATAACCCGCTTTAATGATTAAGTAAGAGTGCATGCTAAGGAACTGCTACTTGCAAATGTTTACAAACACTAAAAAATATAAATATCTTGGCAGCACCCTTTGTAATTATTTCATCAGTGTGGTTTAGGACTTTGGTGTCTGGCTTGAAGCCCACCACTTTTTGGAAGACCTCTCCTTCCTAGGTTTAAGTCCCCCAGCCTTCCTCGATGTGAGAACATGTTACTTCTGCCTCTGTATTAGCACTGATTCTGCTTTGTTACAGCTGCTTGTATTTAGGAGATCTCTTTGAACAGGGATTGTGTCTTGTTTTTGCATCTCCTTTTGTCCTCAGCGTAGTGATACGCGCTCAGTAAATGAAGAACTGAAATTTATTGTACTCTGAAACCAGAGCAGAAGTCAGTAGATATTTTCATCAGTGTATTGAATGATCCCGATGTATTAATGAACCCTTTGTTAATTGCTCTGGCAGTCATAGAGAGGTTATAGAACACAGCTCCTACTCTTTAAGAAAGTATTCTATTGGGGGCGGGGATTGGTTGAGGGGATGGAAAAGCTACCCTGGATAAAATGTATGACGCTGACTGCTCGTCTCTGTGGAACCGATTCTTATTTGTAATCCGAATTTTGGAGGAGATTGCAGCGTTGAACAGAGTGGTTTTTGTCTTTTAATGTTTTTCTTTTGCTTAACTTCTTAGTAGTAAGGTTGAGATTGCACAGTATTTTCCCTGCTCATCAGTGTTTAAATGAGTTTTCCTTCTACTAGTCCTTAATTTCTACATTTATGAGAAATCTGTGTTTTTGAAAAATGATGTTTAAAAAATTTTTTTATTTTATTATAGTTGATTTTCAATGTTGCATTAATTTCTGCTGTACAATATTTTCTTTTAATGGATATTATGGTATATCCCAGGATACTGAATACAGTTTCCTGGGATACAGTACGACCTTGTTGTTTATCCATTTTATATGTCATAGTTTGCTTCTGCTAATCCCAAACTCCCAAGGCATCCCTCCCCTACTACCCTCTCCCTTGACAACCACAAATCTGCTCTCTATATCTGAGAACCTGCTTCTGTTTCGTAGATAGGTTCATTTGTGTCATATATTAGATTCCATGGATGATACCATGTGATACTTGTCTTTCTGTCTGACTTACTTCACTTAGTATGGGAATCTCTAGGTCCATCCATGTTGCTGTAAATGGGGTTATTTCATTCCTTTTATGGCTGAGTAGTAGTCCATTGTGTGTGTATGTGTGTGTGTGTGTATATACACACCACATCTTTATTCATTCATCTGTCAGTAGATACTTAGGTTATTTCCATGTCTTGGCTATTATGAATAGTGCTGTTCTGAACATAGAGGTGCATATATCTTTTTGAATTATAGTTTGTCCAGGTATATTCCTAGGAGTAGAATTGCTGGATCATGGGGCAGCTCTATTATAATTTCCTGAGGAATCTCCACACTGTTGTCCATACTGGCTGCACCAATTTCCATTCCTACCAACAGTGTAGGAGGGTTGCCTTTTGAGAAATAATCTTGGCCTTTATCCTTTGAGAAAGAAATAGGGCTTTATTAGGTTTCTGTTGGTGCCATAGCAAATTACCACCACCTCTTAGTGGCCTAAAGCAACATACATTTATGACCTTACAGTCTGTGTTTCCACCTGAAGGCTCTGGGGAGGCTCTTTCCTGCTCACTTGCACTGTTGGCAGAATTCAGCTCCTCTTGGTTGCAGGGTGAAGTTCTCGTTTTCTTGCTGGCTGTCAGCTGAGGGCCGTTCTCACCTTCTTGAGGCTGCCCACATTCCTTGACTCATGACCCCTTTCTTTCACCTTCACAACCAGTGACGATGGGTCAGATCCTCCTCGTGGGACAACTCTGACCTTCTCCTCTGCTTTTAAGGATTCATGTGATTCGCTTGGGCCCACCTGGGTAACCTAGGTAATCTCCCATCTCAAGGTCCTTAAGCTTGGTCCCATCAGGAAAGTCTTTTGCACCGCATGAGGTAACATAGCCGTAGAATCCAGGGGTGAGGACATGGAGGACATGGGCATCTTTGGGAGCCATGATTCTGCCTGCCACAGGCCCTGATTTATTCTGTTTTATGTCATTACTTTACCTAACTGGCCCAATGAATTTCCTCTGTATCTAGTTGCAGATAAATTGGTGAAGGGAACTTGTATAATTATCAAGGATATATTTCTATCTGAAATGATTTTTGCTTGAACACAGGAAAGAACAATGACACATAATAAATCTTTGTCTCCACTCTTTAGGAGGTGATATTTGAGCTTCCAGTGAAGGCACTGGAAGCTGAGTGTGGCGTGGTCAAGACCTGGTCTGCCCTTGACTGTGTCTGCTCTCGTTCCTCCACTACCCCTCTTGGCTCCCCTTCTGTCTTCTCTGGGCCACCTCTGTCCTGGTGTCCCCTCAGCTCCTCACTCAGATGAGCATTGTCTTTGCTCTTAGCTCTGGGAGGGCACTTCCTGCATTTTATTTTGCTATATTGGTCAATTGCTCTTTTTTGTTTATACCACCAATTAGATTGGAAGTTCTTTAGGACAGGGACAATTTTTTTCTCCCCTTTTTCTTTCTCCATTTCATTTTGAGGGAAATAATGGACTTAACAAGGAAGGAAGGATTGGTTCAGAAGAGAATTGATAGGCTTTCCCAGTGGTCCAGTGGTTAAGACTCCATGCTTCCATAGCAGGGAGCTCCAGTTTGATCCCTGTTTGGGGAACTAAATCCCACATGCTGCACAGTGAGCCAAAAAGAGAGAGCTGACAATGAACTGAAAGGGGAGAGTATCAACACCAGGAAGCACAGCTGCCAGGGCTAATATTTACTCAGTAAATATTTATAAAAGAGTATAAGGAGTGTGACTCGGCTAAAGCCAAGGACGGGCACCGGGAAGAAAAGCAGTTGTTTTCAGAGGAGAGCTTATAGAGGCTGCTGGAAGCCAGGTGGAGACACCATGACTTGGTGGAAGAAGAAACAGTGGTAGCGTTTTTGGGTTGTGAGCTTTTGTGAAGTGATGAAGGTGGGGCTCTGGGAAGACTGGTTTGGCTGTGTAAAATGATGGACTGGGCGGGGGAGAGAGAGGAGCTGGAGAGGTCAGCTTGGGAGGTGGATAGAGTGACAGGTGTGGAACATGACATAGGGCACTAGGATGGCCACAGTGACAAGAGGAAGTGGCTGAGTCGAGAACCATCTCGAAATAACATGTGTTGTAGTAAGGATAAAGGAAAGGGAAGATTATGTCTCACCTACATCAGAATTTTTTTAATTGAAATATAGTTGATTTACAGTATTGTGTTATTTGTGCTGTATAGCAAAGTGATTGTTATACATACCTATAGTCTTTTACGTTATGGTTTATCACGGAATATTGAATCTAGTTCCCTTTTCTGTACAGTAAGACCCTGTTGTTAATCCATTCATGTAACAGTTTGCATCTACTACCTGCAAATTCCCAATCCATCTCACCCCACCCAACCTCCCCTTGGTAACCATACGTCTGTTCAACAACAGAGGAATTTTAAATCTGCTGATAGAAATAGCAGAGCTGAAGGTAGATGAGTGTGTGAGGTGACAAATAGTTTGGGACAATATGAATTAGAGGTGACAACTGGACGAAGCGTGGAAATGCCCCATGCATGACTGAAGGTGTACAACCAGAGCAAAGTCCTGAGGAGGTGAGGGCCACCTGCACGGGGGCAGGTAAAGCCTTTGGTGAAGGAGTTCACCAAAGGAATAAGTGTTGAATGGGAGCCACACCTACTGGCGATAAGAGTTCAAGTGTATAGACACGGGCGTGGGGCTGTGGGGCTGGCATGAGGGGGATTCCCTTCACAAGGTCAGGTTCTCATGAGTTGCTTCTTCTTTAGAATTGTGCTGCAGATAAAAGTACTTCAGGAGGGTGCCCACCTCTCTTTCCTTACCTTCATTTGCTTGTTCTCTAGTGGTGGATAGTATAGAAAGGATTTGTGTGTTTTCTTCTTGGGTGGTTCATGTTTGAGCAATTTGTTCCCTCAGTAAACATCTGCTGGAAGGAAGGGATTTTCTTTTGTCCATATGATATCATGTCTGATGCCTGAATTTTGGAAAATGGGTGTTGTTGGTTGGATTATGTTGAAAGAGGGTTAGATCCTAACTGGAGCAAGCTTTCTTCCTCTCTGGGAATAGATTTAAAGTAACAATTCCAAATCGTGTCTTGATTTTAATGAAGTAAAGGTGGAGCCATGTAATTCAGGTTTTTTTTGTTGTTTTTTTTTTAATTGAAATATATTTGAGTTACAATGTTTTAGGTGTACTGCAAAATGATCCATATATATATATATGTTCTGTTTCAGATTCTTTTCTATTATAGGTTATTACAAGATAGTGAATATAGCTCCCTGTGCTATAGGTTCTTGTTGTTTACCTGTTTTATATATAGCAGTGTGTATCTGTCAATCCCAGACTCCTAATTTATCCCTTCCCCTCCTCTTTCCCCTTTGGTGACCATAAGTTTACTTTCTGTGTAATTCAGTTTTATCTTGTACACAAAATCCTGTTACCAGGGAAAAGACAGACAAACATAGGCTGAGGACCAAATGACTATGTTACAGTTGAGGCCTTTCCTACCTAAATAATGACCAATAACACAAAAGCACTGTTTCCATTAAATAGTATTTTTCTTTTTAAAATTCAGAACACTTATCTTTCATGCATTTATTTCTTGGACCAATGTTTGGGTGTGTCTGTGTGCTGAGCACTGGGCCAGCTGGGGGGTCGGGTAGGGTAACTGAGATGAGTCAGGCACAGTCCAGGCCTTCAAGGAGTCTCCTGTCAACTCAGGCGTTAGGTAGGTCTATCAATAATTGTACAACAAGAGAGAAAGTAATAAATGTCTTAGTACAGAGCACAAACAATTGAGGCCTCAGAATGCACCATTTGAGAACAGTAGAGGGAGGGAACCAAACAAGCCTTCAGGAAAGGATGATGGTTGAAAAATTAGGAGAATTTGAAGACACAGTGCCTCAAATGTAAGGAGCCCTACTTCATGACCAGCTTAGTTGTTGAAGTGGCAAATATATGGTTTCTCCTGCAAGGAGGTGATGGCGTGAAGGAGAAGGTGGTTCCTTCTATGGGATGGGAAGTGATAGTCAGGAGACATGATGTGGGAGCTGAATCTTGAGAGAAGAATGGGTGGGTCTTTGCTGGGTAAATGAGGGAGCAGGACATTCCAGGCTGTAGGAACAGGAGAAACAAAGGGAAAGGGTCATGCGTCCCCCAGCGCCCTGGAGAAACTCAGTTGCTCAGTGTGGTGGGAGAGGTGAGGAGAAGCCAGAAAGGGGGAGAAGCAAGGGACAGCGGGGCCTGGTGCACTGCCCTAAGGCCATCGTGCCTGGAAGTGTTATGGTTAATACATCTCAGAAAGGTCATTTGGGCAACTCTGGGGAAGGTGGAAGTTCTGGTTGAAAGTTGGAAGACTGGCAATAAGGATACCAGTTAGAAGACTTTAACTGCTTTTACCATGAATGAGAGAGGGAAGAAAGGCATAGCTAGTCAATGGGAAGTGGGGAGAGACACCCAAGATGCTAGGAGGAGCTATCATAGAATTCGGCCCTTGATTGGCTACAAAGAGGGAATCTGGAGGATACCTTCTGATTTCTGACATGGCTGACGCAGTGCTGGGTGGTGTCTTCTCCCAAGGCAGGGATTAGGTGCTGCCCTCCTGGATCTGTGATTAGCCTCTGGGACCACTGAGTTGGAGCTGTCCTTCTGATAATTGGATATTTAGATGTGAGGCCCAGGAAAGGGGTTGTATTTGCCGAAGACATATGTTCTTGCCAGTGTAAGGACATATGTGATAGCTACAGAAACACTGCCAAGGCACGTATGGAGCAGGGTAGAGCACAGGGGAGAGAAAATGAAAGGCCAAGTTACACAGGCAGGAACGCTGGAGTGGGTTGCCATGCCCTCCTCCAGGGGATCTTCCTAACCCAGGGATCAAACCCAGGTCCCCCGCATTGTAGGCAGACTCTTTACCATCTGAGCCACCAGGGAAGCTCAGTTGTGCTATAGGTTCTTGTTGTTTACCTGTTTTATATATAGCAGTGTGTATCTGTCAATCCCAGACTCCTAATTTATCCCTTCCCCTCCTCTTTCCCCTTTGGTGACCATAAGTTTACTTTCTGTGTAATTCAGTTTTATCTTGTACACAAAATCCTGTTACCAGGGAAAAGACAGACAAACATAGGCTGAGGACCAAATGACTATGTTACCAGTTGAGACCTTTCCTACCTAAATAATGACCAATAACACAAAAGCACTGTTTCCATTAAATAGTATTTTTCTTTTTAAAATTCAGAACACTTATCTTTCATGCATTTATTTCTTGGACCAATGTTTGGGTGTGTCTGTGTGCTGAGCACTGGGCCAGCTGGGGGGTCGGGTAGGGTAACTGAGATGAGTCAGGCACAGTCCAGGCCTTCAAGGAGTTTCCTGTCAACTCAGGGGTTAGGTAGGTCTATCAATAATTGTACAACAAGAGAGAAAGTAATAAATGTCTTAGTACAGAGCACAAACAATTGAGGCCTCAGAATGCACCATTTGAGAACAGTAGAGGGAGGGAACCAAACAAGCCTTCAGGAAAGGATGATGGTTGAAAAATTAGGAGAATTTGAAGACACAGTGCCTCAAATGTAAGGAGCCCTACTTCATGACCAGCTTAGTTGTTGAAGTGGCAAATATATGGTTTCTCCTGCAAGGAGGTGATGGCGTGAAGGAGAAGGTGGTTCCTTCTATGGGATGGGAAGTGATAGTCAGGAGACATGATGTGGGAGCTGAATCTTGAGAGAAGAATGGGTGGGTCTTTGCTGGGTAAATGAGGGAGCAGGACATTCCAGGCTGCAGGAACAGGAGAAACAAAGGGAAAGGGTCATGCGTCCCCCAGCGCCCTGGAGAAACTCAGTTGCTCAGTGTGGTGGGAGAGGTGAGGAGAAGCCAGAAAGGGGGAGAAGCAAGGGACAGCGGGGCCTGGTGCACTGCCCTAAGGCCATCGTGCCTGGAAGTGTTATGGTTAATACATCTCAGAAGGTCATTTGGGCAACTCTGGGGAAGGTGGAAGTTCTGGTTGAAAGTTGGAAGACTGGCAATAAGGATACCAGTTAGAAGACTTTAACTGCTTTTACCATGAATGAGAGAGGGAAGAAAGGCATAGCTAGTCAATGGGAAGTGGGGAGAGACACCCAAGATGCTAGGAGGAGCTATCATAGAATTCGGCCCTTGATTGGCTACAAAGAGGGAATCTGGAGGATACCTTCTGATTTCTGACATGGCTGACGCAGTGCTGGGTGGTGTCTTCTCCCAAGGCAGGGATTAGGTGCTGCCCTCCTGGATCTGTGATTAGCCTCTGGGACCACTGAGTTGGAGCTGTCCTTCTGATAATTGGATATTTAGATGTGAGGCCCAGGAAAGGGGTTGTATTTGCCGAAGACATATGTTCTTGCCAGTGTAAGGACATATGTGATAGCTACAGAAACACTGCCAAGGCACGTATGGAGCAGGGTAGAGCACAGGGGAGAGAAAATGAAAGGCCAAGTTACACAGGCAGGAACGCTGGAGTGGGTTGCCATGCCCTCCTCCAGGGGATCTTCCTAACCCAGGGATCAAACCCAGGTCCCCCGCATTGTAGGCAGACTCTTTACCATCTGAGCCACCAGGGAAGCTCAGGAGTTTGGGATTAACTGGTAGGCAATGTTTTTTCATGTACTTACTTTCAGCATGGAGTAAGAATACCCTCCTGAGTATTTCACCCTATTTACCGTTTAATGGCAAACACGGATCTGCTTCCAGTGGGTTCACTGATGGACGTGGTGAGCACCACTGACGCTCTATGCTTCCTTGCCAGTTGCTCTGCAGAGTCGGGCCAGTGCCTGTGCCGACCCCACATGATCGGACGTCAGTGCAGTGAAGTGGAATCTGGCTATTACTTCACCACCTTGGATCACTACATCTATGAAGCAGAAGAAGCCAACTTTGGGCCTGTAAGTAGGGGTGTGCTTGCCAGGTGGGTAAAGCAGAGTGAGGGGCGGGGCAGTAATATGATATACACGTTTGTAAAGAGACTAGGTAAGGAGCATCTTATCAATGAGCATGAAGCAAGGATCAGGACCAGGCCTTCTTGAGAATAGTCCTATTTAAAAGTAGGTAAATCCATCACTCAGAAAGACTTCAAAACATGCAGTAATAAGGCTATTGGTAATTTTAAAGGAGTTGGTTTTTTTAATTTTTCTATTCTCTACTGACACTCCAAAGTTATTGAGCTAGTATAGTTAACATTCAGAGTATATTGTTTCAGTTTTCTATTGCTGTATAGCAGCTATCCCAGAAGTTAGTGGCTTAAAATACATGTCTGGCACTTCAGCTGGGGTGGCAGAAAGAGCTGAAGCTTGGCTGAGCACCGTTCTCCAAACAGCTGTCTTGAGCTTTTTCACAGCATGAAGAGTAGTGAGACTTCTTCCATGGTGTCTGGCTCCCAAGAAGGAGGAAACAGAAACTGCCGAGTCTCTTAAGGTCAGGGCTAAGAAGACCCAAAAGGTCATTTTTTCACATTTTGCTGGTCACAAGTCACAAGGCCAGACCAGATTCGATGGCAGGGGAACATGGTTTTCATCTCTAGATGGTGAAGCCACAGATGCGTTCATTATAGGTGAGGACAGACTTCATCTTTGGAGGTGACTAATCAGGTATTATATGTAATCCTGTGAACACACTCAAAGTCACCCTTGAGTTACACAGCTCACATTGATCCATTCTCAATCTCATTGACCATCAGAATTCACTCATCAGTAGTGAGCATTCATGACTGTATCACATTTCCTCATTTGTACCTGGAGCTTGAAGGAATGCCAATAAGGATGACAGAAACACACCCATAGATATTGGGCTAGCCTTGTAGAAACGCAGAACATACCTGGTCACTCCTAGGCTTGCTCATAACAGCATTCGGGGTGTTCTTTTTCCTTCCTTCATGCTCATTCCCCTGGTTGTATCATTGACGTTATATCCTAAGCCTTAATCCCATCTCCAATGTCTCAAGACTACCTCAACCTAAAAACTCATAAGAAACCAATTACTGTTTATATTCCAAAAAATTATAGAATCTACTGGGAAAATGTGGCTGCAAAATAAATAGGTTTCATATCTACAGTTTTGGATCTTTGGGTGCCTTCAGATTTCTTTTACTGTTAGCATCAGATTCTATCTCAAGTAAAGCATCACTCCTGTCCCCTTGTCCTTAGGGGGTCAGCATAGTGGAACGGCAGTATATCCAGGACCGGATTCCTTCCTGGACTGGAGCAGGCTTCGTCCGAGTGCCTGAAGGGGCTTACTTGGAGTTCTTCATCGACAACATACCATATTCTATGGAGTATGACATCCTAATTCGCTATGAGCCACAGGTAACCCCTCATTGGACTAATGGGGATTGGGGGATACTGGTAAAAGTTTTTCATCTAATGGACACTGTGTCTTTGTGAAATGTGCAGGCTGCCTTGGAATAGAGGAACCTCTCTGACTTTCTAGCTTCCTCGAAAGTAAAAAATATACATTTTTCTTAAATTCAGTTTCACAAACATTTAATGATCTCTTTGTTAAGCACTTAGTCTTGTTGAGAATGGAGGTGGTGATGAGAACGTGCTGGGTCCTCTTCTTGCCCTCATGGCCTGCCCTGCCCAGGGATGGACACGTGTCCCTAACTGGCCTCAAAGGTGGAAAGTGTAAGGGCAGAGAGACAAGCAGTGCTTGCAAGATGCGAGGTTCATACCAGCCAGACTGCCAGGGGCTGCCAGATGGTTCCTAAAGAGTCAGTTGTAGGTCTTAAGATGGAGACAGAATTTTGACGCAAGCAGAAGTGAGGGATAGCATGAGCAGCAGACAGAGGGGTGGTTGGAGTGTCCTTCCACATAGTAAGGGTGGTTGGAGAGGCTGTTAGGAGAAATGCTGGGATCAGTAAATGAACCTGGAGTCTATATTAACAGGAAGCTTTTGAAGGGTTTTGGGCAGGGGATTGTCATTATCTAAGCTGTGGGTTTGGGTTTTTTTTTTTTTAAATCTTAATTTTTGCTTTTAAGTCAGAGAAAGACAGATAATCATATGAACCATTTATATGTGGAATCTAAAATATGGCACAAATGAACTTATTTACACAACAGAAACAGACTCACAGACAGAGAAAACAAATTTATGATTACCAAAGGGAAAGGGAGGAGGGATAAATTAGGAGTTTTGGATTAACAGAGGCACACTGCTAGATATGGAACACTGAGTCAATAAGGACCTACCATATAGCACAGGGAACTATATTCAATATCTTGTAATAACCTGTAACAGAAAAGAATCTAAAAAAATAGATGTGTGTGTATGTGTAACTGAATCTCTGTTGTATCCCTGAAACTAACACAATGTTGTGAATCAACTATACTTTAATAAAAGATAATAATAATAAGGTGTGTTTTAAGGTGGATGGAAAGGGATATTGGGAGAGGCAAGGAGAGCTGTGGGAGGCTGTTTCAGTGTCCAGGTGAGAAGAGATTTGGGCTGAAACTGGGGTTACAGCCAAGAGCATGGTAAGAGGGAAGGGAAATGCAAGCGAGTGTTTCCCATTTAAACTTGGCAAAAGATAGGTGGCTGGACTTCCAAACAGGCAGCAGCAGGCCAGCAAATTGTCCTTCTGATCCTCTGCTTCTTACTCTAGCTCCCCGACCACTGGGAGAAAGCTGTCATCATGGTGCAGCGGCCCGGCAAGATTCCAGCCAGCAGCCGGTGTGGAAACACTGTTCCCGATGATGACAACCAGGTGGTATCCCTGTCACCTGGCTCCAGGTCAGTGTGGCAGCGGTGTGCAACTCAGTAGATCCAACATGCAAATTAATTATTTTGCTGGTGTCTCACCTTGTGAGTTGTACAGTAACCATTTCAGAGCTAAAACCAGACACAGACTATTCCTTCCTTTGGGATCTACAGGGAGCTTTGATAGATTGGATGCTTAAAGGTTGACCTTTGGTGGTTATTTTTCTTTTCTGTTTTGGGGCAGGTATGTGGTCCTCCCCCGCCCCGTGTGCTTCGAGAAGGGTGTGAACTACACGGTGCGGTTAGAACTGCCCCAGTACACCTCCTCGGCAGCGGTGTGGACAGCCCCTACACCCTGATTGATTCCGTAAGTGGAGGTCGTTTCCGTTGCGAGTAGGGAGGTCTGGGCAGACAATGTGCCTCTGCTTGCCTAGAGGGCTTTGTGGAGGATCGTGCTGAGAGGTGAGGCAGAGTCTTTCCTGCCTCCAAGGTTACTTTGCTTGTAACTCCACCCTCTGGAAGACTCTACTCAAGCTGATCCTTCCTGAAAATAGGAAGTGTCTGAACAATGACATTTCAAAACGCATCAAACTGTGTAAGGGGTATCTCTACTTTTTCTGGCAAGAATGTTTTAAGAATGAGAAGATTTCCACTTGACACCATGAGTCTGGGTTTTATATTTCTTTTTCTTTCCAAGAGTCAAAGAAGCTCTTGGGGTTTTTATGTGTTGATTTGCGTTAATTGGTGACCCCAGACAGCCACCTAAGAACAGTGTGTTCTGGTTTCTTCCTAGCTTGTTCTCATGCCATTCTGTAAGTCACTGGACATCTTCACCGTGGGAGGCTCAGGAGATGGGGTGGTCACCAACAGCGCCTGGGAAACCTTTCAGAGATACCGATGTCTGGAGAACAGCAGGAGTGTTGTGAAGACGCCGATGACTGATGTTTGCAGAAACATCATCTTTAGCATTTCTGCCCTGTTGCACCAGACAGGCCTGGGTAGGTATCACTGCTGCTGCTTCTGCCCCTTCTTTCTCAAAAGTTCTAAGCACACTTGGCATCATGAGATACATTGGCAGGCGTGTCCGGTAGTTCTGTGTTAGGCGTACAGCACAAAGGAAATAGTGTCTCAACTGCAGTTTATGTTTGTTTTTTTAAGCGTGTGTTAGTGATAAAGCACCCGTGACAGTGGACTCAGTCATCAAGAAATACACAAAGAGTAGGAGACGAGGGAAAGGTCCCTGAGACTTGCCATATGCAGGGCAGGAAGTTGGAATGAAATCGGAGGAGCATCCCATAACTGAAATTGATGTTTTGCTCTTCGAAAGGTCACTGGCCTTTTGTTGAAGATCCATGATATTTGAGCTTTGAAGGCAAAGAGAGAAAACATTAGTGACCTCCTTCCTAGAAAAACTTCTTTTATCTGTGAGCTTGCTCCTGCTGCTTCCCTCACACCCCTCTGAGGGAAGATAAATGCTTTAAATGGGAATTCTGAATGAGCCAAGCTACCCACGAGGGGTCAGGGAAGAACCCGAGCACAAGGACGGGCCAGTGCGGAACTGGGTGGGATGTGCTGGGCTTCTCGCCGTGGCAGGCGTGGCTGCCCTGGGTCATGGGCTCTTGCCTGTCCTCTCTGCAGCTTGTGAGTGCGACCCTCAGGGCTCCTTAAGTTCCGTCTGCGACCCCAACGGAGGCCAGTGTCAGTGCCGGCCGAACGTGGTGGGAAGAAGGTGTGACAGCTGTGCTCCTGGCACCTTTGGCTTTGGGCCCAGCGGATGCAAACGTAAGTTGATCAGAGGAACTGTAACATACTCACTCACGTCATAAGTCATGCAGCTTCAGAAGGTGTGCTGCACTCCGGAAACTGATCATAGAGGCCCATGAGCGTTCTACACTGAAAGGAGGGGCCAGCCTGTATGAGAAATGTGTTTGCATTTAACCAGTTTCTCAACGTGGTCCCTCGGTTGCCTATTTCTTCAGCTTGTGAGTGCCATCTGCAAGGATCTGTCAATGCTTTCTGCGACCCCATCACTGGCCAGTGCCACTGCTTCCAGGGGGTGTACACGAGGCAGTGTGACCGGTGCTTACCCGGGTTCTGGGGCTTTCCAAGTTGCCAGCCCTGCCAGTGCAACGGCCACGCCAATGACTGCGACGCAGTGACAGGGGAGTGCTTGAGCTGCCAGGACTACACCGCAGGGCATAACTGTGAGAGGTATGTGCCGCCTCTTGAAAGGAAAGAGAACAAGGTTGTTTTTGACTGAGCAAACAGCATCTGAGACAAACCACAGAATGAATCTCTACCAGGCTCCAGGTTGCTCGTTCATTTCTAATCCCCTTGGTATTTTCTAGGACCTCATTCATTTATCTAGTACAGATTAGTTTACACCTTCTGTGTGCCAGGCATTGTTTGAGGGCAGTGGGGAGATACAACAGAGAACAAAACTGGCAGGAATCTGCCCTCTTGAAGAGTCCTTCTAGGCTGTACAGAATCATCTCTCTGGCTCGGCCAGTTCTGGCCTAGGGTCAGCGTTGTGAAATGTTAATTCCTAATTTGGGTCAAAGTAGAAACCAAATCCAAACGGGGATTAGCCACTTTAATGGCTTTGTTGATCGCAACGTTTTATGCAGCTAGCATTTCCAGGAGCCCATGTGAAAGGGGCACAAGCAGATCTGTTCTCCAGTTAGCGGACGCTCATTGAACAGTTACTATGGATGTAGTGCAGTGCACCAGGGACAGGAAGAACGGGACATAGAATGTGCCTCGAATCACGTTACAGCCCAGCTCAGTAGGTAGGAAACAGGCTGTATGAAAAAATTACATCCCGACTTACTTCATTCATTACTAATTTAAAAAGGCAGACGTGCTCTTAGAATCTGCTATGTTGGGAATACTAGTCTCCACCTTCCAAGTCAGTAAACCTCTGCTGATATCCACAGTCTATGGGACTTTTGTTTTTAAAAAAATATTCAACAAATGCTTCACTCAGTGCAAAAGTTGCACATCAGATGAAAGAGGTTTTTAGTGAAAACTGAATATGTGATGACAGCATGAGGATGTGCGAGGCAGCAAGTACGTGGCTCTTGGTTGTGTGCTGGATGGTATTCAAGAATTTGGAGAGTTCAGTGACTGCTCCTTAGAGTAGAAGTCAGGTGTTTCCAAACACAAGATTGTGCTGTAGAAAGATAGGAGGCAGTTAGACAAGATCGAAGGGAACAAATTAATGTACTGGTGTCATTTTTTGTTCTCTGCATTTGATTTTTCATTACCATTGTTTCAGTGGACATGGAGAATAAATTCAAGACAGACAGAAAATCAGATGAAAAGGGTGAAGAAGGTGGGGAACACTGGTCCGCAGAGGTGGTTGTCCACAAGGCCGGTGTGAAATCATATTTCTAAGCGTTCTGATTGCTTGCAGGAGAACTCAAAAGGATATAGGAGGAGGAAGGGTTTTCAGCCCTAGTTTGATGACAGAATCTCACTGAAGTATTTCAGATGCTGCTATTTCGTTTGAGCTGGTTTCCCATTCTCTTCCTCTTCTTGAGATGATCAACTCCAGTCCTGTGATTTTAAGAAGCTCTGGACTCAGATTACTGCCAAGGGGGTTAGAGAAGGAGGAGGCAGGAAGTGAACACTCAGTTTCTATCATGATGTGTTTGGACGTATTGCACCTAGAAAAGCCTTACAGGAAATTTTCTCAAACTGTTGCACAGAATTGCTTCATTCCTGTTGACTTTCCAGCATGTAATTGGGACATATGTTCTTGTATTGTGTCTGTGTCTAATTAAATAGAAGGTTAATGCCCTCTGAACTACTTTCCCCTTCTATTTCTTCATCCTTCCCCACTCCCCATTTAAAATAATCCTCTGCCTCAAAAGGAGAAAAAAGAAAAACAAACTGAATTAGAAGTTCCAGGCCCAATTCTGCTCCTGACCTGCTCTATCTTGGGTGATTTAGCTCACGTCTCTGAGTATCCAACTTTAAGATAGTAGGATAACTAAGTTGGATTAGATGATATCCAAACTTCCTTCAAGCTCTTAGGCTATAGGAATTTTAAAACATAACTTAATTATCAGTCATGTTGAAAAGCACCTTGGCATACTTAAAGAATTCCTTGCTGAAAGTTGGGAGGCTGAATCCAAATTGTGGCTTATTACTAACTCTTCGTTTGAGCTTTGCAAATCATTTCAGCTCCATGGCTGCCTTATTGTAAGGCAGGGAGGTGGGACCTGTTGGGTCTGGGAACTGATAAATACCATCTCTCATCCCTGAGAGACAGACACAAGGGGCCTGCATCTGGAGAGCATCTTTCTCTACTTTTCACTGGTAAAGGCTGGATTGTAGAACAAGCCACCATGGGCTTACTGACACATCGCCCCGCCCAGGCATGGGCAGAGACCAACAACCACAAGCTCTCTTTCCCCAAACACCTTAATGCACAGAAGGAGCTGACCAGAATGCCCAGGACAGGCAGCTGTTAGGACGATAGCATGCACTTGGGGAGAGGTACCTCTTTAGGGAGGAGTGAAGGAGAGTCCAGGTGAGGCCAGGGATGTAACTCTAATGCAGTGGTCCTGCTGTGGGATCCCCAGACCAGTGGCAGCAGCGTCACCTCCTAAATCAGGAGAGGGAACCCAGCAATCTGTGTTTAAAAACGCTCCAGGGAATTCTGATTGAAAGTAATGTTTAAGCCACTGCTCTACTGGAAAGTCCTTCATGTGGAAACATGAGGAATCAGGAATGATGTTCCTAAACAGAGAACATGGTTTCTTAGACTTTTTCTTGTAACATATGTCTTATCACTGCACTTCATGAGCTTTTCTCTCCTGGAACTGATACAGGTGCTTGGCTGGTTACTATGGAGACCCCATCATTGGATCAGGAGACCACTGCCGACCTTGTCCTTGCCCAGATGGTCCCGAGAGCGGACGCCAATTTGCCAGTAGCTGCTATCAAGACCCTGTTTCTTTACAGCTTGCCTGTGTCTGTAATCCTGGATACATTGGTAAGTGATGTGCAGACTCTCAGAGGAAAAGATGTGTCTTCATGAGGTTAGTGGTTAAGAAAGAAGAAAAGCTGAAGAGTGAGCCAGTTTGGTTGCTTTTTAAAAAAAAAAATCTTTATTTAAAAGTGAAGGGAATCTGAAATATAAAAGATGTTCTTTTCCTGTTTGGTATATGAGATAGTCTTGATTCCCATGTCTCTGATAAAAATGTTGTAATACAGAGCACAGTAACAAGTTCATTTAAAGTCCCTGTAAAGTCTAATGTTCTTAACCAGTTCTGTTCCTAACCAGTAGAAAGATTAATTTATATTTCACTTCTTCCTTCCCTTATCCAATGCCTAGTAGGAGAGTCTCAGAAAGTAAAGTAGCCAAATAGTGGGCAGAATGAAGAAAAGAATACCATCTACGAGTCCCAGACAACAGAATTGATCAAAGCTAAAGTATTATTTGCTGTACTCACATCATCTGCCAGCATTCATGGAGTGTAGCAAGTTGTACATACAGACTCCCTTTATTTCATCCTTGATGCCACTGTTTCAGATACTCCTTATGCTTGTACACAGCTCAGGCAATTTGCACTTTTAGGATTTTTTAAAATTTACTGAAGTATAGTTCATTACAATGTTGTTTATTTCCGCTGTGCAACAAAGTGACTCAGTTATACATATATTTATCCATTTTTCTGTTCTTTTCCATGTAGTTTGTCCCAGGCTGTTGAATATAGTTCCCTGTGCTATACAGTAGGAACTTGTTTACTTTTCAAAATCTCTTAAGAAGGGAAATTGGTCGTCACAAAGGGCCCCATTTTTCAGGTTGCTCAGAGAGGAGCCAGAGTTTTTCAATGAATATAATCGTTGGGTTAAGATTTAACATCAAGCTAAGCTTTTTGCTATGAAACCATTATTTCGTTCCTGATCTGTCCATCCCTGTGTAATGAGGAGCTGAGTCCATGGGTTGGAATTCTAACTGTCCCTCCCCGACAATGACCGCAGAGCCGAGGCTGAAGCACCATCACTGCAAAGAGCCTGCTGCCTTTCACTACTGACAGCCTGTTCCCTGAAAGCGTGGCCAGCCTTGGCCCAGTAACTAGCGCCCTGGGGATCCAGGCACCACCTGGGTGGGCTCTCTGGTTGGCAGGAATGTCGGGGGACCAGATCTTGCAGTCAGCAAGCCAAAGGCCCCATGCTGGTTTTATTGGACAACAGGCTCCAGATGTGACGAGTGTGCCTCAGGCTTCTTCGGCAATCCCTCAGACGTGGGGGGGACATGTCAGCCTTGCCAGTGTCACCACAACATCGACACAGCGGACCCGGAAGCCTGCGACAAGGAGACCGGGAGGTGCCTCAAGTGCCTGTACCACACGGAGGGGGAGCACTGCCAGCTCTGCCGCTTTGGATACTACGGCGACGCGCTCCGCCAGGACTGCCGCAGTAAGATGCATGCTCCCTCTGCCCCATCCTAGAATGACTTCCACTCTCCTGCTCCTCCTCCCCTGCCTCCTTCTTGGGGGATTTTATTCTTAGGGGATTTATCTCATCTGTGTTAGTCGTTCAATTCATGTCTGACTCTTTGTGACCCTTTGGACTGTAGCCCACCAGGCTCCTCTGTCCATGGAATTCTCCAGGCAAGAGTACTGGAATGGGTTTGCCATTCCATTCTTCAGGGGATCTTCCCGACCTAGGGATTGAACCCATTGTCTCCTGCATTGCAGGCAGATTCTTTACTGACTGAGCTACCAGGGAAGCCCATTATCTCATCAGGTGAAACACTTCTTCAGAAAGAAATTTTCATTAGCCACAAGAGAAAGTGAAGGATGAGTTTTTGTTTTTTTTTTAACAGCCTCGTTCCTGGCTCTGAAGTGTTGAGCTGTGGCTCAGCACCCGAGAAGGAACCAAAAGCTGTGCCACTGTCCCCATGATAAATGCCATCGATAGAGTGAATTGATTTTTTTTTAATTGAAAACAGTTTTGTTAAAATAAGCACAGTGCCTCCTTGCATTGCATAAACATCTGACATATGCAGGTCGATTTCCTTAGGTAACGAAGCAGCTCAGCTGTCTGAGGCTGGATATGCCTTTGTGCTCACCAGCAGCCAGCGCCACCTGCCTCCGACAGGGTGGCTGGGCAGCCTCTGGACTGGCTCCACAGCAGGCGCAGAGCTCCTCACTGCCCCAGACCTGCAGTGCCTCCACACCAGGCCGGAGGGAGGAAGCCACAGACACACTGTCTCCATGAGTCTAGTGTGGGTTGATTTTATGTTCTGCCCACGGACTGGTTGATGGGCTCAGACTTCTGCATCCTACATATACACTTTGGTCTACCCTTTTGTCAGTGATGGATAGAGCCTTCCAGCTTAACAAAAAGAAAGAAGGAACATCTCTGAAGTATCTCTTTCAGAACTCATTATTTCTTTCTTATCGCGAGATCAGCCAGCATTTCCTGCTGTGGCTGCACGGCCCCCAGGCCCATCTTTGTTGATACAACGCTTACGGAATGTTGAGGACCAGCAGGACTGGATTCCTTCAAGCCTTCCTAGTTTAAAGGACTCTACCTGCCCTGGCTCACACAGCCGTGACTGCTGTTTCCTGCCAAGAGTTTGAAATCATTAGGTATCTCTGCTCCCACAGCCTGGTTTTTATTTCCAGTTAAATCCTCAGTCTTACAATGATTCACCAGCCACTTATTAAATCAAGTATTTTTGAAAATACATGCCAGCCATTTTGCATGTCTGCCTGGGAAATGTCAGCTGTGTGGAACATCATAAGATGAAGAACCACAGTTTTAGAATTTTTTTTTTAATCCCCTCCATTCCTTTCTCTTCTTGTTTGCATTCCCAGGTTGAAATCTAGAGAGAGGAAGTGGTCGTTGTTTGATGAAGCTGACTTCCGCACTGTCTGTGTATTTTGTGAGTGGGCCTCTGTAGGTATATCTGACCAAGGTGCTCTTTTTCAGAGTGTGTCTGCAATTACCTGGGCACGGTGCAAGAGCACTGTACTGGCTCTGACTGCCAGTGCGACAAAACCACCGGGCAGTGCCTCTGCCTCCCGAACGTGATCGGCCAGAACTGTGACCGCTGTGCGCCCAACACCTGGCAACTGGCCAGTGGGACGGGGTGCGACCCCTGCGGCTGCGATGCTGCTCATTCCTTCGGGCCGTCCTGTAACGAGGTGAGGCACTGTCGCCCAGGGCGGCCATCACAGCATAAGGAAAGAGGACTTTGAGTCCACATGACAGCTCTTTGGAGGCTGGACCCCAGTTAGAAAGAGGCACCCCTCCTTGTGGTTACAGCCTTGCACCAGGACACACAGCTTGGCCTGCACAGCACAGACTGGATATCTGCCCTCACTTGCCCCTGGGACAATGTAAAGTAATGTGCATAGAGTCCCCACTGGATACCACCGGGGCACAGCAGCCTAGGACCCCAGCAGCAGGAGCCGGGGGTGGGCAGCTCACTTTCAAATGGACTGGGGGGGGGGCGCCATTTTTTCCAATACCTGGCTGCGGATCAGAATTTCTTTTCTTAGCCACACAGCCTGAAATGGGCCACATTACAATAGCCAACACTGTAGAAAGTTCTCCTGTTTCCTGACACACACAGAACAGTGTGTCACACACAGTCGCAGGTGGTCTAGGCTTGTGAGTGACGTATAAGGATATGAGTGAGGAAACATGTCCACGAAAGGGAACGTGCTCTGGGCCTTCCCAGGCTTACTTGCAGAGGAGCAGTTAGGAGATGCCAGCCTGGGGCACTTGGCACCCACGATCGGGATGAGGTTCCCTGTTCTCGGTCAGGTCAGGTGCGAGGTCTTCTCGGGCAGGCTGTTAGGTCTCCCGGCCTTGCAGCTGATCTGACACGGGTCTGTCTTCGGCCTCAGTTCACAGGGCAATGCCACTGCATGCCTGGCTTCGGAGGCCGCACCTGCAGCGAGTGCCAGGAGCTCTTCTGGGGGGACCCCAGCGTGGAGTGCCGAGGTGAGCATGGGCGCCGGACTCACGCGCGGATGGGCTGGGTGTCTGTGGGAGCTTTCTGTCCGGTACAGCACAAATGAACTTGTCTATAAGAATTAGGCTGAATTACAAAAGAAGTGCATGCTCGTTGTCTAACAGCCACAAACCTGGAGCCTGTCTAGCCATGGAGACATGGAGGTGGTACAGGCGGACCTGCTGACTGCTGACTTCGCTCCCTGGGGCGGAGGTTTGTCTGCCTCAGCACAGACAAGCATACATACACACCCCAGACACACAGAATGGCTTTAGTTTTTAAATCGAAGCATAGTTGATTTCCTTGGTGACTCAGATGGTAAAGCATTTGCCTGCAATGCAGGAGACCCGGGTTCCATCCCTGGGTCGAGAGCATCCCCTGGAGCAGGGCATGGCAACCTACTCGAGTATGCTTGCCTAGAGAATCCCTTGGACAGAGGAGCCTGGTAGTTGTTTGATGTAGCTGACTTTTGCAACCATGGGGTTGCAAAGAGTGGGACACAGAGCCATGAACACATAGTAGATTGACAATATTTCAGATGTACACACAATGATTCAGTTATGTATTTTCCAGATTCTTTTCCCTTATATGTTATTATAAGATACTGAATATAGTTCTGCACTGTACATAGGTCTTTGCTGTTTTTCTCTTTCACATATAGCAGTGTGTATGTGTTAATCGCAACCTCATAATTTATCCCTTCCCCACCACCTTTCTCTTTCATAACCATAAGCTTATTTTCTGTGTCTGTAGGTCTTTTTCTGTTCAGTAAATAAGCTCATTTGTACTGTTTTTTTAGATTCCTCATGTAAGTGATTCATAGAGTCTTTGCCTTTCTCTGACTTGGTATGCTCATCTCTAGGTCATGTTGCTGCATATGGCATTATTTCATTCTGTTTTATGACTGAGCAATCAGAATGGCTTTTTTAAATGCTTTTAAGCAAAATGAGCTCATATTCAACATCAAGTTCTATACACTGATTCCCCCCAAACAGTATTTTGGGGTAAGCTTCCTTGTTGGCACAAGCAGAGCTAAATGTTCTGGTAAGATGGTTTGATCCCAGTGTAACAAGCAGATGGTGCTGACAGTTAAAGCCCTCAACTGTCACTCCCCACCAGCAGGAACTCGGAGGGTAACGTCCTAGAACCCTCGTGTGCAACAAAGGAGCAGGTGACAGGACCACCACATGTGTTAAGTGTGACGAAAACCCACATTCTCCCTTAGGCTTGTGACTAACTAGGACTTTGAGGGAAAGCTTGATGTTTTCTTAAGAACAAGATATTGCTATAGTCATGTGAATCAGAAGGATTGCTTAATTTTTATGCTGTTGCAATATTATACCTGCCAGATTATTTTTCAGATTTTAAACTAAAAGCATTCTTGGAGAAGATGTTTTCCTCATCTTTCTTTCCTGCTTGGGTTTTCTTCCTTATGTTTTAAGTTTATAACTATGGATAAATATCTTCTGTACTCTCTTATTTGCTCTTTGATATATTTTCTTCATTATACGTATGAAATTCTGGGTCCCTGTTGGACACTACATTTTCTTAAAAATCTCTTTTTTAGCTGAACTGTAGTGAGAAGTAATATAGATTTTCAGGTTAGCAGTTCATTCAGAATCTTCTGTTAAAAGTCACAAATCTAGAACCTGCATGTTGTTTCAGAGTCAGCTCATAGGCTCCTTAACAGTCCAAAGACTCAAGCAGTAGACATGGCCGGAACCAATGGCCTGTGATTTGTTTCTTTTATTTGCTGTGTAGCCAGAAGGGTCTGCGCCAGCATCTTAGATGAGACGACTGTTTGCTCCACAGAGGAGATGACAAGGGCTATGTAGAAGAGTTGACTCATTGGAAAAGACCCTGATGCTAGGAGGGATTGGGGGCAGGAGGAGAAGGGGACGACCGAGGATGAGAGGGCTGGATGGCATCACGGACTCAATGGACGTGAGTCTGAGTGGACTCCGGGAGTTGGTGATGGACAGGGAGGCCTGGCGTGCTGCGATTCATGGGGTCGCAAAGAGTCGGACACGACTGAGCAACTGAACTGAACTGAACTGATGTAGATATACAGATGTATTCGTATACATCATTCTTCAGTCCCCGACGTTGGTTCTTAATGGGACCTGATTTTCTCACTTCCTTTAGAAGGTCCATGACATTCAGTGGACCACTTGCTCTAGGAGATCCCTTGCAAGTAAAATCCTGCTTAAAATCTGGTTTCTTCAGGACTCTCACCACTATTTTGTTAAATTTCTCAATCTTATGCTGCCCTAGGGGCTTGATTTTCTCCAGATAATGGTTCTATAATGCTTATAGCCTGATTCTGTCAGCATGTGTCATTGGCAAAATAGCTTTGACTGCCAAAGCTTTCTGACCTTTTGCTCCATCTAAGCTTTGTTAGCATGAAAAGCCTGTTTCCCAGAGTCAGAGTCAATCAGAGAATTGTTCACTTAACACTCAGAACTTTACCCCTTACCCTTTTATCTTTAAACCTTCACCTCTAAATCTGCCAGAGAAATCATGGCTTATAAGCACAGTATCAACTTGTTTAGGTCAAAAGTGAGATCATGTTTTAGAAATTTTGCAAGGGAGAAATCCATGGCATTGATGTTCGCCAACTTCTTTTGTTTGTTTTACGCAAAGGAAAGGTCAGCGTGTTACATAAGAAACTGTGGAGACCCAAATGCTTTTGGCACCCCATGAAGAAAGTTCATAACTGACAAGGCACCTAGAAAGGGCAAGAATTGACTGCAGCCAGCCGTGGGGGAGTCCTGACCAGCCACGGGCCCTGTGCACACAGGAGAGCTGTCGGAGCAAGACCAGAATAATCTGATGAGGGCAGGGACAAGAATGCAGGAGCAGATAGAGTTCAGGAACACAGTCACCAGTGGAAATGGGAGGGCAAGAGATTGAAGGGACAGCGTCCAGCAACCAGTGGGAACACAAGTAGGTGTTATCTGAAATTAGATTGAACTATGGGGGATGAAAATGTGAACAGTCTTCTCAGATTAAGTCACTCACTGCCCAGGAGTGAATTTCAAATCTTTCAGTTGAACAAGGCACAAGTTCAGACTTTCTGGAGCCACCTCGCTAACAATATGCTTATAGAAAGACTTAAAGTCGTAGCTAAGTATTCTCCTTATGGAAAAAAATGGAGTTATGTCAAAGACAAACGAGCTGAGCCTCCAGCTCATGAATTGTTGAATGTTCCCATTGTCCAGGCGGGTTGGGGCTCTTGGCCGACAGTGCTGAGTCTGAACAAGCCCATCACTGTGCTGGATGGAGAGGAGCTCGCCCACCCAGTCCTGAACGTGCCCGAGAAAAACCTCTGCCCAGAGCTCTGCCCCGTGCCCTGAGGAGTCAAAGGGTCACAGGAGGAATCTTCTGTTGACTGGCAGACCGCAGAGGCAAGGCCTCTGGCTCTTGGGAAAGGCCAGGCTGATTGGAAATAGGGGCCATAGGTGAGAGGCTCTGGCTGTTTTTTCATCCTGCTTGTTTCTCATTTCCAGTAGTTTTTGGTAGAATATCGAAGTACATTTTTGCTCAGACATAATTTGTTTTTTTTTTAATGCTTATCATCTTTTCTCAGGCTGGGATTCCTTTATAATCACCACCTTTTGCTTTATTTTCAGGAAGTCAGATTTAATTTGACTCTTTAGAGAACTGCAGATTTTTTGTTAGCAGAGGGAAGGCTTGTCCATAGCCATGTACCAGATCCAGCTCACAGCCCCCTTCAGTGAAGTTTGACTGGAGCACAGTCATGCCCCAGTGTGTCCAAATTGTCCAGGCTCCCTTTCTGCTGCAGTGCCAGTGTTGGTGAATTGTGATGGAGCCTTTTATAGAAAACGTTTACCAACTCCTAGGCCAGACAGCCAGCTCATTTCTGCAGGTAAATCCTATTCATGCTCCAACTTCCGTTTCAAAACTTTTGAAACTTCCGTTTAAAATCATACTACTGAGGCAAAAAAAAAAACAAAAACATGTGGGACTGGAAGAGGTTAGAGAATTTACAGAACAAGAAAATCACATTTCAGAGATTAGAAAGTACTGAAGTTTCCCTTCGAGTAAAATAGAAATGCCAAAGTAAAGTAAGAATTAACCTTTGGCATGAGAGCACATCCCTAGGGATCTGTTGAGGCAGGTTCATGACAAAAATGAGTAAACCCTGTCCCCTGATGTGAGGAGAGCCCTCTCTTGGTCCCCAGGCAGCTTCAAGTTTCAAAAGGAAAGGTGCAGGGACCAACACAAGCCTGAGTGAGTGCCCAGTGGGGAGTGGACACTGTGGAGGAGAGCCGCTCCCTGATCAGGGCCCCTCGCAGGCTCTGGGGGGAAACAGCATGTGAATCAGCAAGACGGCAGGAAACGAGAAGTGCTGAACTCTGCAGGCGTCAGAGGGGAAGCCAGGTAAGGACTGGCGTCCCTCGGCAGATGTCACGGGAACCATCTTCATGGAGAGACAGAGGAGATTCAGTGTCATCAGATGGTGGAAAGCCCTTGAGGATGGACTTTCTTCAGTGGGCAGAGGAGGTCTGCAGATAAGAAGGGAAGGATATGAAGAAAGCAGAAAGGGACACTTGCTAAGACAGAGGCACGTAGGCTGTTTCCCATTCTGCTGTTTCCTTGCTGACATTTTCTCCAGATCTCAAGAGTCTGTGAAATGGGTACACTTATTTTTCATCTACCTACCTCTTAGACATCATGTTTTATTAATTTTTTAGTTGAAGTATCATTGCTGTACAATAGTATATAAGTTACAGGTGTCCAATATAGTGATTAACAATTTTTAAAGGTTATACTCCATTTATAGCTTTTTTTTTTAATAGTGGCTATATTCCCTCTGGTGTACAATATATCCTTGTAGCTCATTTTATCAGGGCTTCCCTGGTAGTTCAGAGGTTAAAGTGTCTGCCTGCAATGCGGGAGACCTGGGTTCGATCCCTGGGTTGGGAAGATCCCCTGGAGAAGGAAATGGCAACCCACTCCGTAATCTTGCCTGGAGAATCCCATGGATGGAGGAGCCTGGTGGGCTACAGTCCACGGGGTCGCAAAGAGTCGGACATAACTGAGCAACTTCACTTTACTTCACTTCAAACCCAAGCATGAACTCAGAAACTGTTTTTTTATGCACTTACTTATTTGGCTGCGTCGGGTCTCAGTGGTGGCATCTTCTTCGTGGTGGCATGTGGGCCCTCCAGCTGTGTCATGGCCTCTGGTTGCGCAGGCTCTGTGGTTGTGGCACATGGGTTCCAGAGTGCTCCAGCTCAGTAGGTGTAACACACAGGCTCAGTTGCCCTGCAGCATATGGAATCTTAGTTCCCCAACCAGGGATTGAACCCGTGTCCCCTGCATTGCAAGGCGGATTCTTAACCACTGGACCACCAGGGAATCCCTCCTTGTAGCTTATTTTATACTTAATAGTTTGTACCTCTTTTTTTAAATGAGGACAAAACTTACTACAAATAGAGATGACCCACTTCCCACGTAACCAAGAATATATTTATATAGGAAGGTGGAATTCTCATGGCTCATTAAAATGATGACAGCCTCATTTTTAGAATGCTGTTCTTCATCTTCATGATTTGTTCATCTTAAAAATCAGGCAGCAGCTTTCACTATATATATTCCTTTCCAAGAGAAAGTTTTTGGTCATTTACCAATAATGCCATTCTTTAAAGCCACACTAAGTTGCAGGTCTCCTGGACTCCTATCCCTTCCTCTAAAGAGAGGAGAAAACACATTGGCCTTGTCGGGGACAACCAGTACAATTACTTGATAGATTTTCCCGGTCTCAGTGAATGTGAGGTTGGAGAGTCTCCTTCACAGCTTTACTGTCTATAAAGTTTTAAACTGTCAGGTGAGAACCAACCTTTCTGCTTCAGCAGAAAGGAAAATACTCTTAGGGGTATTTTTTACAAGGTCATAAGTTTGGGCCTTTTAGTACTCGCCTCCAAGGTGACCCCATCAGAGAAGCAGTTCTGGAAGCTTAATAAAAGAAGGAAGCACGTGTCCACTGGCGCTTTAACAGTTTACCAGCTTCAGTTTGAAATGAAAACCTGATGCATTTTTAGGTAGTCAGACTTTTTCAGTGATGAAACTGCAATCCAGCCATCTATGAAATTTGACTCTGCTTTTCAAATGGAGGAAAGGAATGTGGTTGGCAAACGGGTCCTGGTCTCTGGAGGTGCCAGAGCTCTGCCCACCCTCTGGGACACTGGTCTTGAGGGGCAGGGTCCAGAGATCAGCTGGGACGAGAATTAGGGTAGATTTTGGGAGAAGAATGTGACCGCTTTTTTCACATTATGTAATCATTTGCCAAACATGCTTTCCATTGCCACCTTTCTGTTGAAGTGACTTGTTGGAGGGCACAGTTCTAGACTTTCTCCTGTTGTCTCATTAGCAATATGCTTCTGGAAAGACTTAAGTGATAGCTAGGTATTCTCCTTATGGGAAAACAATAGCTGTATGAAAGACAAGGAAAGTCTTAATGAGAGGCCACTTGCCTTTTAAATCCCACAGTTTGGGACCAATATTTTCCCCCTCAAAGAGGCCATGACAGAATGAGAGCAAGACACGCCTATTCCAATGACATAAATGAACAATTGTTAGAGAAATTAAAAATAAGCTGAGTATATGCACACATCCCTTGCCCCCAGCATGAATTCGTGAAAACCTCTTTCGACTGTACCTTTGCATTATCTTCGGGAAAGAAAGATTTTCTAAGCAAACTGAAAGCATTTGTGCCATCTGGCTCTGTTGTCCCCAGCCTAAGCACAACAGTAAAGCAGGGCAGATCTGGGGCTTCCCTGGTGATCCCGTGGTTAAGATTCTCTGCTTCCAATGCAGGGGGCCTGGGTTCAATCGCTGGTCAGGGAACTAAGATCCTACACCCTATAGTGCGGCCAAAAAAAAAGTCGGACAAATCTGCTGGGCCATGTGAGGCCCAACACAGGGCTCACCATTGGGGCCTGCAGGACAGTAGCGACTGACAGCCTCATTCATTTCAAATGGCATCACAAAGGCCCTCTACTTACACAAATCCTTAGGTGCATTCATCAGCTTACATTGGTGAACTCGAAGGTCATGACTGCTCCACTCCCCGACCCCTGACACACACAGATACACGTAACAAGCAAAAGGAAGGTGAACAGCTGGGAAGATAACATCGTCAGTACTTCTCAAAATGGGGTGTAGTGACCCTCAGTATCAGCATCTCCTGGCAACTACTAGAATTATAAATTCTCAGGCCCCACTGATTCCAGATCTGTGGGAAGAGATGGGGGGAATGTGTGAAATGAGCCCTGTACATAATTCTGATGCCTGCTGGAGTTTGAGAGGCTAGGACTTAGATGACCTAGGTAACTTAACAGCTTTCTGGAAGATGACTAAATTCTGTGAGATGATATGGAAATCCGTTCCTGAAGGCTAAACAACAGACCTTCAGATACAAGCATTAGCCGAGCTCTTCCCAGTCTGTCTGATTGTAGACACTGGTGGAGGCAGTGGTTTTCCCAAGTCTTTCCCTTTCTTTTTTTGGGGGGGGGGGAGGGGTGTCATTAGGTATTCCACTAGAAAAAGATCCCACAGTATAATGAGTTTGGGATATGACTGGGCAAAAAAAATGTGGAACAAGGTTTTTAATGCAGAACCCTTCTGAGTTTTTAACATGCTATTTGTTTTGAATTTTCAAAAGAACATGGAATTCCCAAACCTACTTGATCACAGAACTCTCATTTCATCCTGAAAGCAATCCTAAGAGTGGCTAGGTATAATCATTATCCCTTATAGACATGGAAAGCATGACTCAATTTTTGTCCCACCTAGGGTTGAGTAGCTGGGTATCAGGAAGGCAGGATTCACCAGCAGGCAGCCTGAGTTTTTATTACAACACTGTTCTACTCAAACTTGGTGCTTGAGATTGTGGATTATAGTTGGCAAACAGAGGCCAGGAAAAGCTAAAGCAACAATACAAAGCAGGGTGTGAGGAGAGTCAAGTGAATGGTCCAGTCCACAAACACACATTTTTCTGGCTTTGGAAGGTGGAGTATTTTGTTTCCAGGACCATCCATGAAACTGGGTCTGGAAAATGTTTCATTAGAGTCTTTTGGAGGCAATACTATTGACTCAGGAAGGATTTTTTTGTTTGTAATTGAAATATAGTTGATTTTCCAATGTTGTATTAGTTTCAGGTGTACACAGTGATTCCGTTACGTGTATATTTTCAGTTATATGTATATTTCCTACTATGCATAATTACAAAATATTGTATAGATAGTAGGTCCCTGTGCTATATAGTAGGTCCTTGTTGGTTGTCTATTTTATATATAGTAGTGCTGCAGTGAACATCGTTGTACTTTGCCACAATTAACATTGAGTCCTAGGAAGATTATTTTCTTTTGTAGGGGGTGTGTTGATGTCTCTTGTGTGGCTGTATCAAAAGTGAGGGTAGAGCCTCGTTTGGCAAAGACAGTTGAACTCCAGTTTGAGAGTTAACCCTGTGCACAGAGCTGAGAATGGAAAGATGGTTAAAGGTGTACCTCTGCCCTTGGAGTCCACAGTCTGCTTAGGGAAATAGGATCTTTGTTTTTATTTCTATCCCCACCTTTTCCCAGAAGGGATTTAAGGCCAGGGATAAGGGGGGTGTGTGTGTGTACATGCTCAGTTGTGTCCAACTCTTTGCGACGCATAGACTGAGGTCTGCCAGGCTCCTCTGTCCATGGTATTTCCAGGCAAGAATACTGGAGCAGGTTGCCATTTCCTTCTCCAGGGGATCTTCACGACCCAGGGATCAAACTTGAGTCTCTTATGTTTCCTGCATTAGCGACAGTTTCTTTACCCCTAGTGCCACCTGCAGGCCTTTTGTTATTCAAGCACTGAACAAACACAAATGTCAAATGTTGATAGAAAACCCAGTCAACCAAGCTTTGGGGCTCGGAGCCGAGGTTCAGTGGCACAGGCGTCGTGGTAAGCTAGCTCAGCTACAGTCCACGGACCAGGAACACAGGTTTCCCCCTTGCACCATTTGGTTCTGCCTCAGATGCCAACCCTACTGGACCAGTGAGAGGCTGGGACTGAGGCTCCCAAGGCCTTTGCACTTCAGATGTTTTATGAGCCTGTGCTCTTAGTGCTGGGGGTGGTTATCGCCCTGGCAGGCACCCACAAGTTAGATGATACTTAATTGAAAGCCTTTCAACCAGACAGAATTCCTGAGACTTCTTGCTCATTTAGTTTTCTCTTTATCAGCCTTATTGCAGTTCATCAACCATTCACTGTTCTGTGACCAGGTAGAGGCATGTTGGTACGTTGCTTGCTCCTCACTGCTCTATCTTAGGCCGGAGGCCTCACATCTTCAGGGTGCACCTGACAGACCCTGTCCTGTCCTGACAGGACCTACAGACAGGTCAAAGAAAGGGGAGCAGAGGCAAGACAGAGCTTAAAGGCGCAGACTCTGGAGCTGCAAAGTGCGGAGTCAGACTCCTGGCTTGGCCGCTTCCCTGCTGGAAGACTTGGCATTCACGTAATCTGTCTCGACCTCAGTTTTCACATCTATAAAACTGATGATTGTAATACTTGGATCCCATAGGGTTATTGTGAGGATTAAGTGAGATGATGCATGTAAACCAGTTGTACAGAGGCAGGTACAGTGATGCACAATGGTGTTCACGTAAAGAAGCATTTATTATCACTATCATTGTTAAGCAGCAGTTAGCCAGGGTTGAGGTGCCGAGTGTTGAGGGGGGAACAGCGTAGTCTCTGTGAGGGTCACTGGTAAGCTGTCGTAGGCCATTTACAGACCCTCCTGTTGTGACAGTGGCCGAGGGTTCTAACTGCCTAGTGGCTGTTCGGGCTCTAGTGGCTCAGCCAGCACTGCTGTCTCCCTTCTAGCCTGTGACTGCGACCCCAGGGGCATCGAGACACCGCAGTGTGACCAGGCCACTGGCCAGTGCGTGTGTGTGGAGGGTGTGGAGGGTCCACGCTGTGACAAGTGCACCCGGGGCTACTCGGGCGTCTTCCCCGACTGCACACCCTGCCACCAGTGCTTTGCTCTTTGGGACGTGATCATCGCTGAGTTGACCAACAGGACCCAGAAGTTCCTGGAGAAAGCCAAGGCCTTGAAGATCAGTGGTGTGATTGGGCCTTACCGGGAGACTGTGGACTCAGTGGAGAAGAAAGTCAACGAAATCAGAGACATCCTGGCCCAGAGCCCAGCTGCCGAGCCACTGAAGAACATCGGGAATCTCTTTGAGGAAGCAGAGTAAGTAGTTGATAAGCCACAGTAATAGCTCACAGTGTTGTTTCAACTTGGTGAATCAACAGCGCGGTGCTTCCATCAGGAGGGGTGGTCAGTGCTGAGTGAAAATAGGTGCTGGGCATTCATTTTCTGGCAGCCACTGCTCTGGGCTTGGGGGCGAGTGGACCCAGAGCTGTGGGGACTGCAGTGCAGAATGTGTGCACGTTATATTCAGCACTTTTCTCTGCAAATAGGAACTCTTGGGCACTAGGAGGTCTGGATCCAGAGACAAAGGGTCTGTAACAGTCACAACTGGGTTACTTGCTAGTCTTGTGAACTAAAATGACTCTCACGCTTCCAAGCCTCCCTTCTCACCTGCGTCGGTGGGGAGGATACTCTTTTACTTTTCCCTTACAGAGTAACAAAAGGATTGCTCTATGAAATGGTAACATAATTGCAGAAAACTTTATAAATATAAGTTGTTGTCATATGTTTTGCTACTTCCAGGGCAATTCCATTACCACAAATAAGACTCCTTGACTAGGTTATTTCTACTGCTCAGCTATTGGTCCACTAGAGCCGCGCTTCATTCGTCCAATTTTAACAGATTCCCTATGATGAAAATTCTTTAGTCTTTCTCTGAGTAATCATATCTCTGATTGGAGAGTGTGTACTTTGCCAGTGAAAGCAGAGAGAATTGAGCTGAGTGATGCTGAACTTTTATGACATTATTTTTCTCCCATTTCTCCCAGTTATCTTTACTGTTCTCAAACATTCCAACTCCCTTTGCCAGAAAGGACCCCCAGAACAGCAAAATAAGATCTAGGCTAAAGGACAAAACAGGAAAGGGTATGGAACATTTGTGCTTCTCCAAATGCTATGAGTTTTTATTATAGACTCCCCATTTGGCAGGAGCAGGGGGGTTGTTTCATGGCTAAATCCTATACATTCAGGCAGTAGTACATCATGCCAGAACTACAGGAGCAATTTTGTGTGATGGGACTTTAATCAGCATCTCTAAGAAGTCAGACGGACTTTTCATTCATCTCCACACTGTATGAGAAGCAGGAAGCTAACAGCTGACATTAGCTCAAGTACCTTGTAGGAGGTCCTTCCTACAACTTCTAGATTTAAAGTAACTGGTCCCTTGACTTCCAGCCTCAGATCTTGTGCCCAAGATCATGTGGTTGATCAGGGTGTTAGGAGATGTCTGATGTGAGGCGATAATGCATTTAATGAGGAATTTTGCCTCATTAAAAAAAGACCACAGTACAGCTCAGCCTTCTTACATGTAGCGATAACAAGCCTTAAAAGGCCCTGGTCTGAATGCAACCCCACTTAAGAAATGATTTCTTGGCCTTGGTGTCATGCACCTTAAGGGAGAGCAAAAAAATCTGGTATCCTTCGGGAGCCTGCCAGAAGAGCGATTACATTCCACCTACAGCTGTGGTTCTACCTTCACTCTTCATCTAATCACACAGATTGTAATCATCTCAGGAAAACTAATTTATCTATTTTCAACACAGTATCCAAGGATGCATGTTTTAGGATCCCGAGTGCATTATTTAAAAATCTATAATGTAAGGTTTGATTTTTTTTTTTTTAATTGATTATAACATTGTATGAGACCTGAGGAGAAATGAAAGCCTTCTGGGAATCAACAGGTTAATAAAAGCAAAGCACTGGAAAAAAAGAAACTAGCTTCAGGTCAGGAAAAAAAGCCATCAGGTTTACAAAATGTAATTTAACCCACAAATCCTTTTAAGCACTTTTCCTTTGAGTTGGGTCATGGTATTATCTCAGCCTTAAATATTATTTTTCGAATGGCCCCCAATCTTTCAGCATCTCTACATTTCCCCAGTTTTTTATATGATTATATCCCCGAGAAGACAATTACACGCCATTAGGTGATACCCGGAGCTGAGGTCTTCGTGATTTGTACTTTCTTTGTCCTATGTACACACATACACACTGTATATGTGAGTAATTTACAAATAGATGCCTAAAGTACAGCTTTGGAGACAGGAAGATACAGAACAAAGGCAGTTGGGTTTGCATTCCAAATGAAATATTGTGCAAACTAAATGGTTATCATATTCCATCCTCAGTGATGCTGCTTTCTTTCTCAGGAAGAATGAAAGGGTTGCTTTGTTGGTAGAAGGTGGCTCCTTTGATGGGACTTTGTCTGAAGAGGGGTGTGCATGAAAAGCTTCTTTGCCTTGTTTCCACTGCCTTCCTGGTGGCCGTGGGGCTTGCTTTCTGCATGTCTCATCTTGAAGGAGATCCCTGAGGTTCAGATAGGAGTGTTTTGGGCAGGTGGCTGGGAGCCATAATTCTACATGGGAGTCACTTCTGTCTTTTGAGTTTGTGGAATTGTATGGGCTTGCAGCTGCTTATGTTACAGAATGGGACGCACGCTCTGGATCTGTGCTCATGTTACATCAGATATTCAGAATCCCTCAAATAGCCCATCTGTCACAACACAGCTGAGTGGAACTGCTGTGTTTTCCTTCAAAGCGTTGAAGAAAGAAAAATCATTCGATTTAACATAATCTCTTAATGATGATAAGATTAAAACCAGACTTGAAGATGAACTGTTACAAACTACTGAATCGGTTTGAAATTACAGAGTAATGGATACAGTATTAGTGGAAAATGTAAAAATGAGACTTCACATTTTCCCTTGAGTTTCTTGCCCTTAAATTCATTTACCCTTCTCTTTACAGGAAACTAACTAAAGATGTCACAGAAAAGATGGCACAAGTAGAAGTTGATTTGTCTGACACAGCTATGCAAAATAACAGCACAGCCAGACAACTAGACACTCTACAGGCAGAAGCAGAAAGTCTAGATAACACAGTGAAAGAGCTTGCTGAACAGTTGGAATTTATCAAAAATTCAGATATTCGGGGTAAGCATTTTTTTAATGCAAATACTTAATCCTGGACAATGGATTTTACTGTCTAACCTTTTAATGGAGCACTTTCAGAAGAAAAGCTTTGTAATAATTTTTAAAGCTTTTCCTCATTGAGTCTCTGGCACAAAGGAGGATTAAAAGTCTTCATTTTATCAATGTGGGATGTGGGGCACAGAAGGGATTGCATGGAGTGGGCAGTGGTCTTTGTGTTAGAATGGCATCCCATTTAGTGGTTTACCTCCTTCATACGACTTGAAAAGGGGCTCTTATAAAAAGTTAAGAAATCAAGTTGATACTTCTGAAATCATTTTATATTCAAGAATGTTACTTGACCAGGAAATCACATTTGCAAATCATTTTTTGATATTGTAGGCTATATTATATAGGACCCTCTCCCCCCAAAGCAAAAGTAAAATATGTCAGATCACTCTATGCATCCTGTTTTATGCATGATTGCTTGCTTTTTTTTTAGCTAGTTCCTTTAAAGCCAAAACATGTCAGACTGTTTTATGTATATAACATTAGCCATTTGTGTGGATATAAACAGTTAAATGAGAAAAGGGAAAACTCATCTGGACATTTAATCTACAAGTTGTCTCACACCAGCTATTTAGAAAGAACTGGATGCTTGCCTGTGTAGGAACAAAATCTTCATGATTGACTTAAGTTTTTAATCCAGATGTTTGCATCCTCCAGAGCCACAGTTAGGTGCCAGTGGAACAAAGTATATTCATTGATCATGAGAAGAAAGTTGTATTTCTTTAAGGTTTTTATTCTTTGAATTTTAAAACAAAACCACATGGTCAATTTAGGGAGATTGGGTACAAGGGGATTAACTGTGGGCAATTTCATCTCATGCTCTAGGAGCCTTGGACAGCATTACCAAGTATTTCCAGATGTCTCTAGAGGCGGAGGAGCGTGTGAATGCCTCCACCACAAATTCCAACAGCATGGTGGAGCATTCGGCCCTCACCAGAGACAAGGTGGAAGATTTGATGTTGGAGCAAGAGTTGCAGTTCAGAGAGAAACAAGAGGAGCAGGCCCGCCTTCTGGATGAACTGGCAGGCAAACTACAAAGTCTTGACCTTTCAGCTGCTGCCGAAATGGTAAGGTTTGAGAGTTTGGCCCCCAGGCTGCTGTGTTACAAGAGAAAAAATACCCTGCTTTGTCTTTAACACTGTCCACTTTGCAGATGAGTCAGCAGGAGGAAAACCGGTCTCTGGCCCAGTCTGGGGTATCTGTGACCAAGCCAGATTAAAAACAGCAGCATGTGAGTTTCCGCCTTCCTCTCTTGCAGCAATTTCTCTGTGGTACAACCAAAGAATCAGGACTACTCTCCCATGCTGCTGACTTGACTCCTTATCTGAATGGGATTCTTTTTATACTGTGGACATTTTTTTTTAACTTTGTTCTGACTTGAAGTGCAAGTTGCATCCCAGTGAAGCAATTCAGAATCATTCTCGGAGAGACTTCATAAAAAAAAATAATAAAGGGAGCTAAAGAATTTTTTTTAATGGATAGGTTATTAGTTAAAATGTTCCTTTGTCCGAGTAACTTTACCGTGTTAAGATTAACCTGAGACCAGCCAAGAAAGTAAATTTATTTCCCAGAAGCTTTTAAAAAATAACTCTGGAGTGAAATGAAACTGAGTGGTGAGTTTAATGGAAATCAGGCAGAAAGCCAAAAAAATCCAAACTAAGTTTTTCTTCTCTTGCTCCCTTACTATTTTTCACAGAATACTTATCTGAGAGAAGCTGCAGGGTGGTGTTTATATGCCTTTATAAGGCTTCTGCTCTCTTGGCTTTAGAAATAGAGGCTCAGTACAAGAAGGGGTAAAGTGAAGTCATGGGAGGCTGGGAGTTAAGGCTTCATTACAATTTTGTCTTGGTGACAGCCCTACCGTCCTGAAACGGACAAAAGCACTGTGCTGTATTATGACAAAGTTAATTGATGCCTACAAGACTGTCTTCATTACCTTAGGAAACTTGATAGCATCTAATGGAAAGTTAGATCTCTTACCATTTGTTTAATCAGAAACAGAGGCCTAGAGCAAAGCTGCCATACGCAGGCATGAAATGCCAGTTCTCTCAGTCTTTCTTCAATATTGACTCCTTCCTTATAAATTCTAATTAAAACTAGTTATCACAAGTTTCTCCAAACTAAAATGAAAAGCAGCTAAGTATGCTAGAGTATGTCTCCTTTGTAGCAAGGGGCATCTTGGGAATAGGAGGCCTGCGGGCAGGGTCCTCCGGCTATTACGAACAGGAGCCCTGCCTGTGCCTGCTTTCCATCAGGTGAGTGGCCTAGAAACTTGCCACCTTCTTCCCATCTCTCATTGTGAGAACTCCCTTTTTAGGTTCCACACCACCACTTTTTGTGTAGAAAGATTTTTGCTCCTTTGTTTTTCCAGGACCTTCAGTTCTGTCTTTGTATATATTTAGTTAGACTGATGATGTTTTCTTCCAGGCCTACCAGGCTGATGAAATAAAACAGATCTTCTAGGGTGTTACAATGTTTTTAGAAAGTATCCCTGAGGTCTTAAGCCTTCTTGATTAAGGCTTGTGGTTCTTATATAGCATGCAGAATAAACTTTATTTTCTGAAGATTTTTATGTGCTATAAACCAGATATATGAAAGAGTATTATTATAAGAGACAATAGGATAATTATCACAGAACTATTATGTTACAGACTATATTTTTGAAGTACTAGCATGCTTCGTTTGGGAGTATCTGTTAACTATTTTTCACTGTAGTATAGCTTTTCCCTCTTTTCAACATGAGCATTTTCCACAAAATAGCTCTGAACACAGTTTGTCTTCCTCCTTAGCCTTTTCTGTCATATAGCAAACCTGTAATTTATCAATTTGCCATACATATTCTACAACCAAGCCTTTGGAAGTTTCTGGCAGGTGAGAAAGGAGGAGTCTGGCAGGGGCTTTGGGGGTTATTTGGAAAAGTTATACCCACCTTTATTTTCTCTCTTCCTCTCTCATGTGGAATGTTCCCCACTTCTGCTAAAAATCCAACCAACCCACTCTCCTTCCCTAGCTACAATCCTTAGTAATCTCCATCTGCTTTCCTTCTTACCTGATCTGACCTATTTTTGGCTGTTTTCCCTAGAGTTATCTTGTCTTCCTAACTAGACATAAAGTTACTAAAATGTCTGATTATGGGTCTTTTATATCACCCTTTTTACCAGAACAGTTAACAGGCTACTAGGTCTAAAGAAGGTTATCAATACCATTTTTTCTTTTGGTAAATTCAACCAGTTAGGAGAAAGGGGGTGCATTCTTTGGCTTTCATATCAGCAGACTTCAACTGGATGGAGAGGGCAGAAGGTACTGAAAGCACTGCTGCAGGGTTAAATCACTATTTCCTTGGAAGGAAGCAAGCTGGCTTATCCCTAAGTTCTTTGCTCCTCTCTATCCTAAACACTTCTCCAGGCACCCTTGCCGAGGACCACCTACACACTCTCTTGGGCCACCCAGGCCCTGCACAGCTGTTGGCTGCCTTGGACTCACTCTGCACCCCGTGCTTGTTGCTTGGCTTTGTTGCAGACATGCGGAACGCCTCCAGGGGCCTCCTGTTCCGAGACTGAATGTGGCGGCCCAAACTGCAGAACTGACGAAGGAGAAAAGAAGTGTGGCGGGCCTGGCTGTGGTGGGCTGGTCACTGTTGCACACAGCGCCTGGCAGAAAGCCATGGACTTTGACCGAGATGTCCTGAGTGCCCTGGCTGAGGTGGAACAGCTTCCAAGATGGTAATTAGTGGATGGCCTATTTTTGTTGGCTTTCAGTTATGGAGGACCTGAAAGGGAGAAATCAATCTCCAATGCTGACTAATAAGAAACGGCAAAAGTTTTTGTGAGATCAGGGAGTTTATTCATAGGTGGGCTAAGAATTTGCTTATTTCTCATTATGATAATTTGAAATATCCATGTTAATAACCATGGGTCCAGGATTATGAATACATCCAGCTTTTATTTCAATTAAGCTTTTATTCTTCTGAAGTGACATGAAGTATTAACACCCTGTTAAGTGAAGTATGTATGTTGGAACCTGAGAAAAAGAAGAAACTGGGGGAAAAAATTGTATATGCTAGCTCTAGCTATGTAAGACCACTGTATAGGAATTGATATACTGATTACTTTGTCTACACAGTAGTGTGGTTAAATGCGAGACATTTCTAAAACCCATGATTCCAAATACTTAAGTTTTTCATCATCATTTTCTGGATCATTTATAGTATTCTCATCTGTTTGAGTGACATTGTTCTGTGGGTATTTTATTCCCCATATATAGGTCTCTGAAGCAAAACTGAGGGCTGATGAGGCAAAACAGAATGCTCAAGATGTTCTGTTGAAAACCAATGCTACCAAAGAAAAAGTGGACAGGAGCAATGAGGATCTGAGAAATCTCATCAAGCAAATCAGGAACTTTTTGACCCGTAAGGAATTTTTTTGTTTTACTTTTAGACATTTCTTCCTTGGAATATAAAATAAATTTTTAAGTGTGTTGGAGAGGCCATAATTCAAATCTGCAGTTTTGGTAAAATCAACTTCTTCAGGGGATAAAATACTTCCAAATTTTAAAGTATTTCTATATTAGGAAATATTTTCATTTCTTAAAGTTTATGTTCAGTTCAGTCGCTCAGTCGTGTCCAACTCTGTGACCCCATGAATCGCAGCACACCAGGCCTCCCTGTCCATCACCAACTCCCGGAGTTTACTCAAACTCATGTCCATCAAGTTGGTGATGCCATCCAGCTATCTCACCTGTTGTCCCCCTCTCCTCCTGCCTCCAACCCCTCCCAGCATCAGAGTCTTTTCCAATGAGTCAACTCTTCGCATGAGGTGGCCAAAGTACTGGAGTTTCAGCTTTAGAATCAGTCCTTCCAATAAACACCCAAGACTGATCTCCTTTAGGATGGACTGGTTGGACCTCCTTGCAGTCCAAAGGACTCTCAAGAGTCTTCTCCAACACCACAGTTCAAAAGCATCAATTCTTCGGCGCTCAGCCTTCTTCACAGTCCAACTCTCACATCCATACATGTCATCAGTCCTTCCAATGAACACCCAGGACTGATCTCCTTTAGGATGGACTGGTTGGATCTCCTTGCAGTCCAAGGGACTCTCAAGAGTCTTCTCCAAGACCACAGTTCAAAAGCATCAATTCTTCGGCGCTCAGCTTTCTTCACAGTCCAACTCTCACATCCATACATGACCACTGGAAAAACCATAGCCTTGACTAGATGGACCTTTGTTGGCAAAGTAATGTCTCTGCTTTTCAATATGCTGTCTAGGTTGGTCATAACTTTCTTTCCAAGGAGTAAGCATCTTTTAATTTCATGGCTGCAATAACCATCTGCAGCTTACTTTACAATAATTATTAATGTGCTTTTCCATATCATAGAACATATCTGAGATGTTAGTAACATTAAATCACTTCATATAATAGTAATTAAATTGTTATCAGGACTATGCAATCAAAATTAACAAAGGGAACATGAAAGTTACCCCAAAACAGTACTCATTCATTCAAAACTCCTTATTTGGTGGCCAGCAAACCCTATATATCTACTCCAAGGATTGTAGTCTTTCAATTATATGAACAATTGTTACTGATGGTTAATGGGACACACAGGAAGAAACAATTTCCTCAGGTCCTAAATGGCCTCACAACCTCTAGGGTCCATGTACCAAGCAGTCTCTCGTGGAGAGATTTGGAAGGGTTAAGAGGTCCATTAAGAACTTTAGTACCTGGAAACAGCAGGCACAAGAGAATACTCAGCTCCCGAAAGGAACTACAAAAGGATTATTAAGGCAACTATTGTACTCTTTCCAGAGAAGGAAAATAAATCCATTGCATCTTACAAGAATCAAGAGACTTGCCACACCTACTATAGCCAATGTTTATAACCTAAAGGTACAATTTCAACTTTTCTGATCCACTGTGGTTCTTAGTACATTCAGGCTTGTGAAATCATATGTCTCATTATTTCACTTGGAAAATATGGTTAAGAATACTGGAGACCTGTGTAAGGAAAGGCAAAGGAAAGCTAAGCAACTATAACATCTTACAACCTGACTGACTCTAGCTATAACCTGGTTTCCAAGACTAAACATTCTCTAGTTCAATGGTCTTCCAATTTTTTTGATCATGTATCCCTGGTAATAAAGTAATTTAAATCCCTAATCATATTTATATTCACCTACATATATATGTGTCTATACTAATATATTACATACATTGTTAAATAAATGTAAATCTTTTGAATTAAAGAGGAAATAAAAATTACTTTTTAACATTTTAAATTTCATTTGTTAATGATATAAATTCTTTTTGTTCCTGTTAAAATTCACTTTAACAATATATTTTTAGTGAAATCAATGTGCATACAATTAAAAACAATTTTTTTAAATTCAAAAGATTTGCATCTATTTAACAATGTATATAATATATATAGGGTTTGGTGCTTGCCACCAAGTAAGGAGTTGCTATATATAGCACTTTGCTATATACCAAGAGGTATATATTAATTCCCATTTTACAGATAATAAGATTGAACTTTGAGAGATTATATCATCTGGTAAATGGCAAAACTAGTATGCAAACCCCAATCTAACTCTAAAATCTGTGTTGTTAACCAATATATTATGAAAAAGGAAGCGTTTAGCAGAAATAATTTATACTAAGGTGTGAGTCAGGTACCAAGAACAAATTCTTCCAACCAACATGAATGTTATCTGCTTATCTCTTATTAACATCATTAGTTGTAATCTCTCTACTTAATTTATATGAATCTTAGTTTCCCAATATGTAAACTAGGGACTTGGACTAGGTGATCTTTAAGATGCTTTCAGTATTAAAATTCTAGGACTCCAGGCAGAACACAGAGAATTTTTAGGGCAGTGAAATACTGTTTGATACTATAAAGGTAAATACATGTTTGACTTGTCCAAATTCATAGTATACTCAGACAAGAGTGAATCCTAGTGTAAACTATGGACTTTAGATGATAATGTGTCCAGGGAGGTTTGTCAATTGTACTGCTCAAGTAGGGGATGTCAACAATGCAGAGACTATGCATGTACAGGGCAGGAGGTATACAGAAAACTTCGGTACCTTCTGCCCAACAGCACCCTAAACCTGAAACTGCCCTAAAAATATATAATTTACAGAAAAACTGACTCAAATACAGAGGCAAACAAGGCACAAATCTTTGAAGCAGAATAGCCAGACCTTTGCTGATCTCCACATTAGGCAGGTTGAAGATGTCAAGGTCCATCATCCCTCCTTTAGTCCCTTCTGAGAAGTCTAGAAGGACCAGTTTGTCTGCAATGCCCTGGACAGTGCAAAAAGAAAAAGAACAGTATTACACTGAAGATGCCCAGTTACTCAGTTGAAATTTATTCAGAGATGACAGCTAAAGAACGTGTTTGTGTGTGTGTGTGTGTCTGCTCAGGTCCTCAGTTGTGTCTAGCTCTTTGTGACGCCATGACTGTAGCCCACCAGGCTTCTCTGTCCGTGGAATTTCTCAGCTAAGAATACTGGAGCAAGTTGCCATTTCCTACTCTAGGGGATCTTCCCGACCTACATCTGTTCCATCTCCTGCACTGGCAGGCGGATTCTTTGCCACTGCGCCACCCGGGAAGCCCAGAGAAGAACACACATCGGCCTTATGTACTCTCTTATGAAGGAAGTAACACAACAGCAATAAAAGGGAGATGCAAGCAAGAAAACAATATCATGCACTTGAATGATGCGATCCTTTGGCTTAACTAAAAACTGTTCTAACAGGGTTTAAACACAAAGTCTCAAACTGCAGCTATCTTTTGATGGGATAATAGTAATAAAGATGTCGTGGTGTACTCAATATGTTTCCTGTTGTTTTTGAGTTTGTTTATGTTTTGTCATAACTTCCAATTCTAAAGAATCTAGAGTGATTTTTTGGTCTATTTTAGCACCACTGGTCATTTAGCATTTGGTGATTTTAGCACCATTTGGTCATTTCAAGCATGAAAGTCAACATTAATGCCAAGTTTCTCTAAAGAAAACAAAAAAGATAATAGACATAGAGCTAAAATAGAACCAATTATCATGCAGTTCTCTCTCCCAGAGATCTCATGGAAAATACTCCACACGCCAGTAGACAGCTCCCTGGGTGCCATGGTGGGTTGATTGTTTATGACGGCACAGAAACTCCTGAGAGTCAATTTACCTTTGTGAGAGTCCTTTTTCCAAAAAGTAAAGGATCTGAGGTTCTCCTAACTTAGAGCTTCTCAGCCTTTAAAGAGGGCACCATTTAATACACCAGTGAAGCACACTGATTAAGAGGGATACTTTTAAACTGCAGATCTGGAATAGGGCTTGAGATTAGGCATTTCTAATCAGATCTCAGATGATGCCAATGCCACACATTGGGTAGTAAGGATCTAGAATACAGGATCCATAAATAAAATGCCCAGCCACAAACCCTGGCTCCTTTTATTAACAGTATGATTTGGGGCAAATTGGGTAACCTCCCTATGCCCTGGATTCTCCATTTGTCAAATCACAGTAATGATAGTACCTGAGCAAATTTGGAAAACTTAGCAGTGGCCACAGGACTGGAAAAGGTCAGTTTTCATTCCAATCCCAAAGAAAGGCAATGCCAAAGAATGCTCAAACTACTGAGCAATTGCACTCATCTCACACATTAGTAATGCTCAAAATTCTCCAAGCCAGGCTTCAGCAATATGTGAACTGTGAACTTCCAGAAGGTCAAGCTGGTTTTAGAAAAGGCAGAGGAACCAGAGATCAAATTGCCAACATCTGCTGGATCATCAAAAAAGCAAGAGAGTTCCAGAAAAACATCTATTTCTGTCTCACTGACTATGCCAAAGCCTCTGACTGTGTGGATCACAATAAACTGTGGAAAATTCTNCCTTTTCCTATTTGGAACCAGTCTTGTTCCATGTCCAGTTCTAACTTGCTTCCTGACCTGCATACAGATTTCTCAGCTGTATATAAATAATCTCTAATTTATGCAGATATAAGACATACTTGATGTGATACCCAAGTAGTAAGAAGTCAAACATGTACTATGAGAATTGAATTTGGAACTTGTGTTAGAGAATACATGTAATGTCATTAGAACCTTAATTATAAGGATTTTTTTGGCATTGTCCCCAAAGCTTTGTAATCCTATTGTTTTCAGGATATTTCATTTATAGCTCTATATCTTAAGCATTCTGTACAGAAATAGAAAATTTCCAGGATTTGTGGTCCAGCTCATAAATGTTGCTGGTCACAGTTTGAGTTCCATCAGTGAGGATGGTTGTGGTCACCAACTCTCAACTATAAAACTTTTTTATGTCTCAACATAAAACTCTCAACTATATGTCTCGTACATAATAAGTTCAGTAGTAGCTCCATGATTCTGGAACCCATGCATTTCTCATCTTTCTGCTCTGTCATTTTAATTAAGAATATCAACTCCTCTCAGGCTTGCTCCTCATTACAAGGTGGCTGCCAAAGCTCCACAAATAATAGCTAATGAAAAAACAGACCAGCTATTTCTTTATTGTATAATTTTTAAATAGAGGAAATCTTTCCCAGAAGTCTTTGAAAAGTCATTTCCATAAGTCATATTGGCCAGAAGTGAGTACCACATGTATAGATGTCACTGATACAGTAATTCCATACAGCAATGGGATTACTGTAATTGGCAGGCTAATCAATAACTCTGAGCTGATAACCTTAACTTACAGGTTGGTACCTGAAGAAAATCAGTATTCTGTTAGTAAGGAAAAAGGGAGAATAACTTAGTAAGTTAAGGAGCCAACAGTATTTGCTAAGAATATCTTATGGAATATTCTGTGATGGTCATCATTCAATTGTGTATTTCCCTGGGCTTTATAATTTTAATATTCTTTCAGTTTAAAAGAAAAAGCTTAAAAATCAATGACATACTTATAATTTAAACTCTGGTATTTTTTCATGTCTTTTCACCTTGACATTTGAAACTCCTTGAAGACAACTATGTTGACTCTCTTGCTTCTCTGACTGGATTCTCTAATTTCCTGAATCCAGATAATTTATTAGGGATTTCAACATTTACATCTGCATTTACAGCAGCAGTAGTCCTTCAACTGAAAAAGTTTTCATTGCCTTTTAGGATCAAGTTCCAGCTTTTTACCTTTGCCTATAGAGTTTTCTACAATCTGAACCATTCACTTCACTCAACTTCCACATAACATGCTCTGCCCATCCTGTCTCTCCATCCAGAGATGTTCTTTCTTCTCTCAAACCCTCTCATCCTTCAACACCCTCCAGAGTCTTCCCTGACAACCCCAGCTTGTCACCAACTCCAGTAGTATGCATTGTCTGCATTACTTTTCCTATGTGTAGGTCTCATCTCCCCAACTCAAATTAAAAACCCTTAAATAGGTAGTACTTTTGCTTGGTATAACCCCACCAGGCTGAACACACAGTAGTAGATGACCAATATGGTTGAAAGAGTGAACCATCTTTGCTTTTTACTTTTAACAGAAGATAGTGCTGATCTAGACAGCATTGAAGCAGTTGCTAACGAAGTCTTGAAAATGGAAATGCCTAGCACTCCACAGCAATTACAGAACTTGACAGAAGATATTCGTGAACGAGTTGAAAGCCTTTCTCAAGTAGAGGTTATTCTACAGCAAAGTGCGGCTGACATTGCCAGAGCTGAGATGTTGTTAGAAGAAGCTCAAAAAGCCAGGTATCTGAACACGGTATTATATGCCATTTAGCAGAGCTCATTTTGTGTATCTAGCATCTTTTCTTTCATCAGTGAAACTTCTCACTGAGTGACCAGTGGGAGTCTCTCTGCATCACTTCAGGAAAGCTGGTCTTTAAAAGACCAAGTACTTTTTTCTTGTTCACATGTATCACCCTGTTCTTTTTACGCAGCAAAAGTGCGACAGATGTTAAAGTTACTGCAGACATGGTAAGGGAAGCTCTGGAAGAAGCAGAAAAGGCCCAGATTGCAGCAGGAAGGCAATTAAACAAGCAGACGAAGACATCCAGGGAACTCAGAACCTGCTCACTTCGGTAAGAGACTGCAGTCATTGTTGTGTATGGGAGAAAACACACTCACACACACATTTGTCAGAAAAGAAGCACATCTGACAGTTACCTATAAAAATTCTTACAGCCGAACATCAAAGGCGTCCTTTAATAAATCTGAACTACTCCCTTAGCACAGATGCTGAAAGTCTTGTTTTCTAGGGGAAAAAAGGAGCCTGAAAACAAACATTAAACCCCCTTTCATTTGCATCCCCACAAAAAGCCTTATGAAAGAGTTCCTTCAAGGAGTAAGATTCTATTTAGTATGAAACATACTATTAATTAACATTCAGTTTTAGAACATCTCCAGATGGAGAGACAGGATGGGCAGAGCAAGCTTTTACAGCCCAAAAGCAACTACATAGTTAAGACTAGATTTATGAGGTGATCATTCACAAAATAACTGTCTGCTTCTAATACCTAATTTTAGATGAACCTGATAGAGCTCTTACTTCCCAGATGGCTCAGTGGTAAAGAATCCACCTACCAATGCAGGAAACATGGGTTCAATTCCTGGGTCAGGAATATCCTCTGGAGAATGAAATGGCAACTCCCTCCAGTATTCTTGCCTAGAAAATCCCATGGACAGAAGAGCCTGGCGGGCTACAGTCCATGAGGTTGCAAATGAGTCAGACATGATTTAGCAACTAAACAGCAACAATAGAGCTCTTAGAGCTAGACAATCTGTTTTATGCAGAATGCATGGGAAACTTACACACAAAATACCCTTAGAGCCTACCAAATATTAAAGATATTCACTAAAAAAAGAATTATTCGCATGGATTTAGTGCTCTAGTCTAAAAACTTAAAACTCTTAAATTAGATGCTTCTCTTACTTGCTGCCAATCCCCTTTCTCAAGACGACAACCCATCATATTTAAAAGCCTGGGAGATGGTTTTTCAATCTGCTTTCCCTACTGTTAGTTAATATAAGCCCATCTTCCTCTATCCGTTACTCTTAAGTAACATGAAGCCAGACAGTTCCTCGACCACTTTGAGTGTATATGTGCTTGAGTGTGTGCGTGTGTGTGTGTGTTAAAACAAAGGCTTTGTTTGGGCTACTAAATCAGGTTTAGAAAAATTTTCCCACCAGTCTATGTTCTAACCCTCTGCTTTATCTCTAGGTTTTTCAATCTTGTCAGTATGCTGTTAACATGTAAATAAAGTGACTTTTTTAAGTGACTTTAAAAAAATGACTATTTTGAAAAGCAAAATGGAAGCTATTAACCAAATTGTAGATGAGATATTTGGCTTGATGATGCAATTTATTTAAAGATGAAACCTTGGAGGGTAGGAAGTGTTTCAGGTAAACAGTTAAGAAAGAGAAGCTCTAAACCATACTAATGAAAGCTTGACACAAACTATTCACTTACTTACTCTTAAGTGTTGTCTTTTAAGAATAACTACTCCCTAAGAATTGTTTTCTAACAAGAATCACTTGGTTTTAAATAGTTACAACTTTGAGCATATGTGTATACTGGTCCATTCGTTATGACATTATTCTGTTATTCTACAGAATAGAACCATCCTTGAAGGTAATTCTTTACAAAAAATTAGGTGCTCAGTGAAACTGGTTCTTCTGTCATGGGTCAGGCTTACTTTGGCTAGCTTTAAAAAAAAAATCAGTATTTACTGATTATATTTTGAAAAGAGATCAAACATGGACCCTCCCCAGTTGCCCAGATGAGATACTTTTTCCCTAAATAATTCTTGAGTACTTACAGCTTCCAGTTGTAACTTTCCCAGATCTATGCCACATCACAGTCCTATAGTAACTTTTCATAGTTTTAACATTCCTGGTTTTCAGTTCTTCATTAATTAGCTCGAAACACTCAAGTTAACTTTGCAGGTAGCTCCTAAAGTGCTTTCATCTCCACTACTAGAACTTAACATTTACAGTTGACAGAAAAAAAAACTAAAATTAACTAGAAGCTATGGTCTTCCCACCCACATTAATTTAGAAAGTTATGTGCTATCCCTTTGCTCACGTCAGCTTCTTTGTGAACACTGTTTAGCCAGAGTTTGCAGGTATCCTTAAAATGCTTTCTTGGCACATCAAACTGCCTGGGAGTGGTTCAGTAAGAAAAAACTTATGTAAATTTCAGCCTAGACTGTCAGAAGTACTGAAAGAATAAAATAGATGCAGCAGAGACTATTTTGAAGTTGGGCACTTTATATCAGCTTTCTTGAAATTTTTAGTAGTTACTTCTGTTGTTAAAGAGCAATGGCACAGCAGCCTTTTAAATCTTCCTCTACACTTGAATTCATAGCACTTGCTACCACTTCTTGAATTAATGGCTTGCTGAATATAATCCATTATATACTTTCAGATAGAGTCTGAAACAGCAGCTTCTGAGGAAACTTTGTTCAATGCTTCCCAGCGCATTAGCGAGCTAGAGAGGAATGTGGAAGAACTTAAGCGGAAAGCTGCCCAGAATTCTGGGGAGGCAGAATATATTGAAAAAGTAGTATACACTGTGAAACAAAGCGCAGAAGATGTTAAGAAGGTAAGTAGAGCTTTGCTACTGCACAGCTGTGTGGACAAGGGAGCAATTGCTCTCCTCCAAGCCTTCCTTGGAATGGACTTAACACGGTTATTCATCAGAAACATCTTGGGTGACCTGTTTTGAAATAGCAGTCTTTAGAGACAAAGATGGAAAAGAGTGGGAGTGGATATGAAAATATCCGTACATGAGATGTAGGCCCTCAAATCCAAACTTGGTTAAGGTGTTTAGAAAAATGAAATTAATTTAACAAGCATATTGAACTTGTATTTCAATTAGGAAGAGCTTTATGGCAAACAGTAAATTACTTGGCCATTTGAGAAATCTTTAAAAGCAGGGTAGAAGATGCTTAAAGAATCCCTAACAGACAACAGGTAGTAGGGAACCATCTCTCACCTCTTCTGTGCTCATTTGGAATTAACCACCTCTTCCTTCTCACTGGAAGGTACTATATTTTTTTGCAGAGAAAAGTCTCAAGCCCCAGTTTTTACTAGAAGCCAAGTAATCACTCAAACACATTTAATTTTTAAATTTGTGTCAGTAAATATTTATCACTAAAGAAACCTTTTTAAACTTTTCAGGGGAGTGTTGAAACTCTTAAATGAATAGTAGGAAGCTATAAACTGAATGAAATCAAGACTTTTCCTAGAAGCTACTGTAGTTTTTAGGCATTATTACAGGTAAATTCCCTATAACTTGAGTTTGGGAAAGAGAACAGCAAGTTCACTGCCCTATCTTTTTCACTGTGGGCTAGTTTCCTACAGGTCTAAGAACATAAATCAACCAAGTAGTCATCTTACAGGACATTCTGCACAAATATTAAACTTGATTACGAATAAACAGTAAAACCTTGACAATGAAATTCTTCTATAAATAGCTATTGTTTGAACAGTGTTCCTAAAAAGTATGACTAAAATCTTGCCCTTCTTTTTGTCTGCCTGTTTCCTGGTATCAAGTCACTGTCAACCCTAAATTAGTCAACAGTCCTCCCATTTTCTGATGTCTAAATATTTGGATCTCGGCACACCTACCTTTGAGAAAATCTATTTCTCGAATTCTTCCATGAATTTTCCTACAACACCTGCAAAGAAAAAGCCAGTCCCCCAGGGACCTACAGCAACTCTACCATGTTTTTGACATCTTTTCATTTTAAAAAATCATGTCAGGAACAAAACTCAGTCATTTGTGGAGACATGGACAGACCCAGAGACTAATACAGAGTGAAATAAGTCAGAAAAAGAGAAAAAAAATTGTACATTAACACATAGATGTGGAATCTGAAAAAATTGATATAGACAATCTCATTTACAAAGCAGAGAGATAGAGATGTAGAGAACAAACATATGGATACCAGGGGGGAACAGGGAGTTGGGGGATGAGATGAATTGGGAGACTGGGATCGACATGACTTATCTGTACTATTGATACTGTCTATAAAATAGGTAAGTAATGAGAACCTCCCGTATAGCAAAGGGAACTCTATTCAGTGCTCTGTGATGACCTAAATGGAAAGAAATCCAAAAAGCAGGGGACACACACATACATACAGGTGATTCACTTTGTTGTACAGTAGAAACTAACACAACACTGTAAAGCAACTATACTCTGGTAATAACTGAAAAATATAGAAAATAAAAATAAACAATTATGTCAACGTTATATCTAATTATACCATTCCAAGTTAATGTTTTCAGTTACTTCCTCTTGTGTAGCTTGAAACCTGAGTACCTGTGGTGATGGCCTTTAATTCAGAATGCCAGCTGTGCAAGTCGGCATCTGCGTGATCTAACACTGCCACAATTATATTACTGACACTAACACTATTACCTTTCTCTACCAAAATGTGGAACTGCAGACTCTGGACAATGAACTTGATGAAAAGTACAAGAAAGTAGAAAATTTAATTGCCAAGAAAACCGAAGAGTCAGCAGATGCCAGAAGGAAAGCAGAAATGCTACAAAATGAAGCAAAAACACTTTTGGCTCAAGCAAACAGCAAACTGCAACTCCTGAAAGGTAGATTTTTTTTTTTTAACTTGTTATTTTCTTAGCGTTTATTTAAAAGGTAAAGTGTACCATTCACTCTGTCTCAAGCACTTAGAGCCTTATAATAACTGCTCAGACCTTTTATTTTTATCTCCCACAGATTTAGAAAGAAAATATGAGGACAATCAAAAATATTTAGAAGATAAAGCTCAAGAATTAGTAAGACTGGAAGGAGAAGTTCGTTCACTCCTAAAGGATATAAGCCAGAAAGTTGCTGTTTATAGCACCTGCTTGTAACAAAGGAGGGGGAGCTGTAAATACAAGATGGCTGAGGTGACCAAAGCAAAATCATTACCTTTTAAAAACTGACTTAATGATCTTCAGAATAAAACTCAAACCTATTTAATATTTTTAATCACCACATTTTGTATGGAATTAAATAAAGTACAAAGCTTTTATATAAATAATATATTGAGTATATTTTTCCTCATTTAGTATTCATGAATTCCTTTAACAAAGGCTATTTTTGTGGTATGCATTTATAAGCTACTGATTTGTCTCCATGGAGATGCTAATTTGTTATGTCTATAGGCCAGTATCACTCATCTGTTTGGGTCAATATCCTCCACAAATCCACCCCCAAAATCACCTCCCAGTTGGATTCCCAGATAGAAAGGACGGAAGTACCCTAAGCTACCCTCACCATTTCAGTGGCTGCTCAGTTGATCCAAATCTATTGTAAGTATTCCTTACTCTAGAAAAGAGAACAAAAAAGCAGCAACTTTTAGGGATGCGTTGAAACTAGAAAGGCATGAAACTAGAAATCAAGCACAGAAAAAGCATCAAGAAAAAAACAACTGCATGCAGACTAAACAACATCCTAATAAAAAACCAATAGGTCAAAGAGGAAATCCAAAAGGAAATTTAAAAATACCCTGAGACAAATGACAATTAAAAAAACAAACGTACAGATCTATGGGATGCAATAGAGCAGCTACAGAAGCTCTTAGTGACGCAGGCCGCCTTTAAGAAACAAGAAAAAGTCTCAAAAAACTTAACCCACTGCCTAGAAGAATGAGAAAAAGAAATCACTACTAATACCACAGATTTCATATGCTGAGAACTAGGAAACATTAATAAAGGAAATTAAGACTCAAAGAAATGGAAAAATACCTCAAGCTCTTGGATTGGGAGAATTAATGTTAAAATGGCAATACTATCCAAAGCAATTACAGTTTTAATGTGACCTCTATCAAGATTCCCAAAGAATAGCAAGGAGAGATAAGAAAGCCTTCCTCAGTGATCAATGCAAAGAAATAGAGGAAAACAATAGAATGGGAAAGACTAGAGATCTCTTCAAGAAAATTAAGAGATACCAAGAGAACACTTCATGCAAAGATGGGCACAATAAAGGACAGAAATGGTATGGACCTAACAGAAGCAGAAGCTATTAAGAAGAGATGGCAATAATACACAGAAGAACTATACAAAAAAAACTTCATGACCCATATAACCACGATGGTGTGATCACTCATCTACAGTCAGACATCCTGGAATGCGAAGTCAAGCAGCCTTAGGAAGCATCACTACGAACAAAGCTAGTGGAGGTGATGGAATTCCAGTTAAGCCATTTCAAATCTTAAAAGATGATGCTGTGAAAGTGCTGCACTCAATATGCCAGCAAATCTGGAAAACTCAGCAGTGGCCACAAGATTGGAAAAGGTCAGTTTTCATTCCAATCCCAAAGAAAGGCAATGCCAAAGAATGCTAAAACTAGTGCACAACTGCATGCATCTCACACGCTAGTAAAGTAATGCTCAAACTTCTCCACACCAGGCTTCAACAGTACGTGAACCATTAAATTCCAGATGTTCAAGCTGATTCAGAAAAGGCAGAGGACAAATTGCCAATATCCACTGGATCACAGAAAAAGCAAGAGAGTTGCAGAAAAACATCTACTTCTGCTTTACTGACTATGCCTTTGTGTGGATCACAATAAACTGGAAAATTCTGAAAGAGATGGGAATCCCAGACCACCTGACCTGCCTCTTGAGAAACCTATATGCAGGTCAAGAACCAACAGTTAAGACCTGAACATGGAACAACAGACTGGTTCCAAATTGGGAAAGGAGTACATCAAGGCTGCATATTGTCACTGTGCTTATTTAACTTATATGCAGAGTACATCATGAGAAACGCTGGGATAGATGAAGCACAAGCTGGAATCAAGGTTGCCAGGAGAAATATCAATAACCTCAGATATGCAGATGACACCACCCTTATGACAGAAAGTGAAGAGGAATTAAAGAGCCTCTTGATGAAAGTGAAAGAGAAGACTGAAAAAGTTGACTTAGTTAAAACTCAACATGTAGAAAACTAAGATCATGGCATCTGGCCAGTCCTATCACATGGCAAACAGATGGGGAAACAGTGGAAACAGTGACAGACTTTATTTGTGGGGAGGGGGCTCCAAATCACTGCAGATGGTGACTGCAACCACGAAATTAAAAGATGCTTGCTCCTTGCAAGAAGAAAAGTTATGAGCAACCAAGACAGCATATTAAAAAGCACAGACATTACTCTGCCAAAGTCAAGCTATGGTTTTTCCAGTAATCAAGAATGTGAGAGTTGGAACATATAAGCCAAAGAATTGATGCTTTTGAACTGTGGTGTTGGGAGAGTCCCTTGGACTGCAAAGAGATCCAACCAGTCCATCCTAAAGGAGATCAGTCCTGAATATTCATCGGAAGGACTGATGTTGAAACTCCCATAATTTGGCCACCTGATGTGAAGAAGTGACTTATTTGAAAAGACCCTGATGCTGGGAAAGATCGAAGGCGGGAGGAGAAGGAGACAACAGGATGAAATGGCTGGGTGGCACCACCGACTCAATGGACATGAGTTTGAGTAAAACCTGGAAGTTGGTGATGGACAGGGAGGCCTGGCATGCTGCAGTCCATGAGGTCACAAAGAGTTGGACACGACTGAGCACGTTTACTGAACTATCAAGTTACCCATGACATTTTTCACAGAACTAGAACAAACCCTAAAATTTGTATGGAACTGTAAAAGACCCAGAATTGCTAAAGCAATCCTGAGGGGAAAAAAAAAATATGGAGCTATAACACTCCCAGAGTTCAAAAAATGCTACAAAGACAATACTACAGTAGTCAAAAAGATATGGCATTGGTACAAAAAGACATAAATATACCCACACACCTACCATCAACTTTCGACAAAGGAGGCAAGGATATACAATGAGAAAAAGACAGTCTCTTCAGCAAGTGGAGTTGGGACATATAAATCAATGAAGTTAGAACACAGCCTCACACCATACACAGAAATAAAATGGCTAAAATGAAGTAACACCATTTGCAGTAATACGGATGGGTCTAGAGATTATCATACTAAGTGAAGTAAGTTAGAAAGAGAAACAAATACCATATGATTATCATTTACATAGGATGAGATGGTTAGACAGTGTCACGGACCCACTGGACATGAATCTGAGCAAACTCCAAGATACTGGAAGACAGAGGAGCCTGGGCTGCCGCAATGTATGGTATAGCAAAAAGTGAGACATGTCTTAGCAGCTCAACAACCACCACCACTTAATGTGGAATCTAAAATAGGATACAAATCAGCTTATATATGAAACAGACTCAGATAAAGAAGAGACTTATGGTTGCCACAGCAGAGGGGGTGTAGAGAGTAAAGCAATGGGAATTTGAGATTAGCAAAGGCAAACTATTATATATGGCATGGATAAACAAGGTCCGACTGTATAGCACAGGGAACCATACTCACAATCCTCTGACAAGTCATATTGGAAAATGTATATAGGATTAACTGAGTCACTTTGCTGTACAGAAGAAATTAATACAAATTGTAAATCAACTAGATTCCAATAAAATTTTTAAAAACCAGAGGGCTGTCACCTACAACAGAGCTAGAGTTGCTGAAGGAAATGTTTAAATTGAGCCAACGTTTAGGGACACTGCTTATGCCAAGTGGGCAGGTCGACTTAAAAGTACAGAAGCATGCTGTCATTTCTCAGATCTTACATTGTATTGTATTTAATTTCACAATCTGGTAACAATCACTTATTCCACAGGACAAAGAAGATACATGGACCACAACTGTCAAGCCTTTGTCAGCTTCACAGCTGAGTTAGCTGGAAACAGGCCAGGCCCTAAGTGACTTTTTCACACCTTCTCCTTAGAGCAAGGCTATTCTGTGTTCCACCAACAACCACCCACACATCTCACACGGCTGCATCTGAAGCTGGGCCCAAACAAAAGTTACGGTTATGTAAACAGCTGTAAATTCAACAATAAGGCAACTTTCTTCTGGTTCCACACATTTATGTGTCACTCTTATTTAGGTAGAAATCATACTAACTAACAAAGTGGTTGTGCCTCCTCATCTACTAGAGCACCTAAATCTTTTCCCCCCTTGATTATAAGTATTTTACTTACAATTAAGTAGAAACCTTCACTACTCCTCATTCCTTTTCAACCAAACTACTAAAAATCTCACTTTGAAATTACTCTTTTTCATTGAAATTACTAATTTTAATCAGCTCAATGAACTGGACAAATAACAGCCCCATCCATCACAAGTCAAGAAAATACTTGAACTTAGTACATAACAATAAGTGAACACTTAAAATTTGTTTTATACAGGACTTCATTCCCAGATATATTTTCACTCTCATATTGAATGAGAACCTTTAAAGTTGCATTTAACTATTATTTTGTGTCTCTACTGCTAGTAGTCCATATTAAATTATATTTCACTATTCCTTAATCAGATCTTTCTACCTAGAGTAGAGGGCACATTTGAAGTTTAAATAAATTAGCACTTTACAGGATATTGGGATTTCAGATTTTAAAAAGATTCAGTTTATTACCAGTAATGGGGAATAGCACATTCAGACCAACATTCTTATAGATTAACTGAAAACTGAATAAAATATATCTTAAAAAAGTAGTTACTGGACAACAATCAGAAGTAGGTGGGGGTGGGGTGCGTAAGCTTTTCACTTGAGGGCAAATCCCAGGAAGTGGCAACTTGAGCAGAAGCCAAGTTTCACTGGTTAAGGAATCAGAGGACAGAGTCCGGGGAAAACAACAGCAACTGAAATGAGGGGAAGAACCCCAGAAAAGATAGGTCTAATAAATTCTCACATTCCTTGTCCAGTCTCTGACTCACGTGCATGGTACAAACTTCAGGCAGCCCAAGTGAAGCTAAAACAACTGAGTAGAGATTTCAGCTGCGTTCCCCTCCATCCCACACACATAAAGACAAGAGTGTGGCGTTCAATCAAGCTAACTGCTCACTAAAACATTCAATATTTTCCAGAGGTAACATAATCCAGTCTTTAGAATGTACTGATTTATAAGGACCGTAATACAATTGAAGACCACTGGACATGTGAAAAAGGGAAAATGTGACCTATATGTAAATAAATTAAAACCTGAAGGTTACTAAACATTTTCCTTTAATCTCCGATCAACTGATATCTTATTCTGCATAGCCTTCTGCTTATAAACTATATTCTCCAAACTTTCCTTAATATATGTATCCTTTAAATTGCCATCAAGTGCACTGCAATTTGACAAATAAATGTGAATGACATAATATGCAGAAGTCTCTTAGTATTTAACACTTATTTAAGTGTTTTAAGAAACAGTAATTTTAAATATTTAATAAATATTACTCTTTAAAGAAAAAGTCAATTTTACCCAGCCAGGATAAACTGGAAATCCACTTAGGAAAAGAAAGACGATTAAAGATTCCCTTACGTTGCTTCTCCAAAAATAAATTCTAAACATTTAGTAGGTATTGCTAAAACAGATGAAAGGATAATGACCTTTTAAATACCTTAGTATTGTCCTACAGTGTGGAAAGAAAAGATACTCCTGGTCTATAAAAGCAATAATAAAGAGTAACAAAGAAAAATATACACCAGAGGTAGTCAAAAAATCCTAGGACCATCTTAACATCCACTCAGAATAACCAGTAAATGAATATTTAAGACATATTTATTTTCGTGTCCTCATTTTCCACTGTAATACATTGCTTCTCCATCTGATACTTGATTTTTGTATATACACTGCCTTATTTTGGTTAACTGTATAACTATACTTTAGACCTCAACAGAACCTTAAAAATCTAAACAAAAATTTTACTTCTAACCACCAAGACACTGGGGATTACAATAACTGAGATCATCATTTTTTATTTACATCAGTTTATACATGTTTCCAACTTCTTCTAATGACTGTTTCCAATGTGAAAACCAAGTTTCAAATAACCTGATCACCTTGGTTCAAACAGAGCTGTTCACATACCATACTCCAGCTGCATCCCTGTAAGTAAATCCTGTATCAGAGATAAAAGCTACTTAACATAAATTCAGTGACATTAAATCCTTCATAAACAGCATGAAAATATGGGTTGAAGAAAATTTTCCAGGAAGCTACTATAAGTAGCTTTTTTCTGCAGATATTAATGCAGTGAAACAATATTAAATTTATTTAAAATATAGATAAGAGATTATTCAATTCTGTCCAAACCTATTAAATACCTTCCAAAAGTTTCATAATTCAGTCCTAGAAATTTTTGCAGCTGTGAGCATTTCCTGTTGAGAAATGTGACCTCTACAAAAGTCCCCAGAAATTTCAGAAAAATATAATCTTCTAATTTAAAAGTTGATTGGTTTGCCAAATGATGCAGCCAAGTTTGCTTCTCTAAAAGCTTCTGATAAGGTCTGAAAGGGAAGAAATTTAGAATTAAAAACCAAGTATTTGTGGGTCAGAAGAAAATTTAGGTAGCCATTAATTGTGTGTGTTGTTACCGGATGTGCATGACAGACTCTAGCTATATCTTCACAGGATGCTCCATATTCCAGTGCAAGTGCAGCTTCATTTATCATTTCACCAGCACCCTTTAAAATAATAAATCAAGAAGTAATTCTGTTTCTATGGCAAAACAACTACCATCTAATAGGACAGATTAGAATAGTTAACTGCCTCCAGGTGGAAAAATCCTAACAGGAAAAATCCTAACAGAAAAAATCAGCACAGAAGAGCTTGGGCTCTGAAGAAAAATGGCGTGGATTCAAATCTTACCACTTACTACCTCAATTACTCACTGACTCTGTGCTTCATTCCATTTACTCACCTTAAAAATGGGATGAACAACACCTACTGCACAGAACCCTGAAAACCCAAGTTAATGCATGTATTTAGGAAAAACTGTTACAGAGTAAGCACTCAGATGTTCTATTATCATCACTGATACATCAGATACCTAGGGGAGGGCATACTTCAAATGCAGTGGTAGGAAAGGCTTCTCTTAGAAGGTAACATTTGAACCAAGCTAAATAAGCCAGTCACAAAGATCTGGAGACACAGGATTCTAAACAAACGGTCTATAAGCATGAAGGCTTTAAAATGGGAACAAGTTTTGGCTTATTAAGAAATTGTGAGAAGGTGCTCTCACTTTCTGAGATGGCCCACACTGTGGAGTATGTTTCTCTCTAAATAAACCAACTTCTAACCTATCAAAAAAAAAAAAGAAAGAAAAGAAAAAACTGAGAGAAGGCCCATGAGACAGGGAATTAATGAGCAAAGAGAATGACTGGAAAGAGATGATGTCAGAAAGATAGTCAAGACCAAAATTCAGTGGAGCCTTGGTGAAGTCTGAAGTGGAAAGGACCACCAGAGAATTTTAAGCTGGCAAATGGCCTGGTGTGTGTTTTAAAGGGATGTCTTAGTTGCGGCATGGAATACACATGATATGATAGGCAAGACTGTCAGTGCTAGAAACAATGCACAAAGAGGCTATGTTCAAACTTCTGCTAATCAATAACAACCTCAGAATGTAACCACTAGGTGGTTTTAAATTAATGTACTAAATAGCAATGCTTTCCAGAAATCCTAATGGGATTTCTGGCTTTACAATACTCACTGGTCCTAGAATATGTGCTCCTAATACTCTGTCTGTTGATTTCTGCCCGAGAATCTTCACCATGCCATCTGTGTCAGCGTTTGTCTTAGCTCTGCTATTAGCAGCAAATGGGAATTTCCCAACTTTGTATTCAATACCCTGTGAGAGACAGAAGAAATTGAGAGCTTACATAAATTCTCAAAAAATTCATTTCCATTTGCTGAAATCATCTTCCATTTATCAGAACTAAATCCCAAGAAGGCAGTTCTTCACAAAGCACATAGAAGACCAAAAGGTTTATCACAGAAAAATATTTTGGAAACAAACATAAGTAAATTCAAGTGTCAGCCCACCTGGATATACTTCAAAGTCAAATATAAGATCTCTAGAATTACTAATTTTTAAATACAGGCAAGCAAACACTCTCTCCTTTATGATACTAATAAAGTAAAAAATTATTCCAACTTACCTATAATGTTCTACATAGTTATTAAAATGCATTAATGCAATAATGAAAGGGTTCTTAACCACCATTGTCATTAAGTCAAATCACACGTTAAGAGTAAAACCACCCTCATTCAGAATTACCTCTTCTTTCAACTGCTCTTCTGATTTGCCAACCCAAGCAACTTCAGGGTGTGTGTAAATCACCGATGGTACACAGTTGTAGTCAATGTGTACAGCGCCACCAGCCATCCCTTCAACACAAATAATGCCTTCATCCTCTGCTTTGTGAGCCAGCATTGGACCAGCAACCACATCACCAATGCATAGATACTGCCACAGAGATCAAAAGAAACAGGGAACTTCTGAAATCACAGACACTCATCTTCTGTTATGCCAGAGTCAAAAACTATGAGTTTCCAGTTAGTAAATCACTGAAAAATAAATCAAATACAGCTCTTCCAAGTTCAAGTTCTACACTTTGCATAATGAAAAATTCAATTAATTATTTTTCTTTTACAAGTTATAATTTTATTATTCTTCCCCAAAACCAATGCATTTTTAAAGCATGACAAGTGTTTAAAATTATTGAAAGTGTAGGTAGGTAGGCAACTTACTTTGGAATTTTAGTTTGGAATCTGGTATTCACTGGAATTCTACCTCTAGGATCCAGCTCAATTCCAAGCTCTTCTAGTCCCAAATTCTGAGTAAAGGGTCGTCGGCCGATGCAAACCAGCAGTACATCACAAGTGATAACCTCAGCTTTACCACCAGAAGCAGCCTCAATACTAGGTAGTAAGCAGCATATAATTGTAAAACACATCTACATGAATAGCTGACAGATATTGGAAACTTAAGACCAGACCTTACTCAAGTATTAATGACACTTCTGACAGTCTATTTTAATCATAAATAAAACATAAACAGGGTCAGGCAATGAAAAATGTACCTATCCTCTAGAGGTCTATCATTTGAACCTCACAACAAAAGGCTGTATTAACATGGTTTAAGAACATAGATCCAAGCTCAAGTAGTGCTTCTGCCCCCACCAGCCATGAGACATTAGGCAAGTTACTTCAGTGTTGAATAAGTAGAATACCAGGCACATAGTATGCAATCTAATCAATAATCTTACTGATTTCCCCATGCATAAAAATAATGACTTTATTGAATGTTGAGAGTTTAAATTGTTCTGAATGTATACTATGAAAAAGTACATAACAAATGAGAACACTGGGTTAATTTTTCTACCATCAATGCGATCATGAATTTCAGAGGGCTGACTGGATAAGCAATACTGAGCTACACTACACAATAAAGTGTACTAAGTTATAAAAAATCTGATTTTAAAGCTAAATGTTTTTCTTAAAGAAACACAGAAAGATACCATATCAAACAAATGCAGCATACTTACGAAACATCAATGTTTCCATCTGATTTCTTAGTAGCACCAGTAACTTTTGTGTTTAATTTAAATTTAAATCCTTGTTTTTGAAGAATACGTTGAAAGTTTTTAGATATTTCCATATCAATTCCAACACCACCAACATGACCCAAAAACTCAACTGCTGTCACGTCTGCACCAAGCCTTTGCCAAACTGAGCCCTGAAAACAATCATCATGAAAATAAAGGCTTTGATAGCAAATGTTTAAAAAATCATCTTCAACAGTTTATTGTAAGGTACTTTCCTAGGTTACTATGTTCCTATTAGAAGGGTGTGGGGCGGGAGGGTGGAGGTGGGGGTCGGGATTGGGAGTTCATGTACACTCATGGCTAATTCATGTCAATGTGTAACAAAACGAATACAGTATTGTAAAGCAAAACAAACTAAAAAATAAAAATTAATTTACCCAAAAAAAAAAAAAAGAAACTCTAAGGTTTAAAATTAACACTGTGACAAACGTGTGTAACTTCATACATTTATTCATTCAGCATTTACTGAACACCTCCTAAACGCTAGGCACCATTTTAGATGGTAGGTATACATCAGTGAACAAAACTCTGCCTTCAGAGACCTTAAATTCTGATAGAGAAGACAAATAAGTTGAATTTATGCAGAGGATAGTAAAGTTTAGTGAGAAAAATAAAGCTGAAGTAGAACCAGGGTTACTGCAATGAGAAGGACTGCAATTTTAAATAATGTGGTCAAGGGGAAGCCCCCATGGGGAGCAACAATTGCACAAAGACTTGGAGAAGGTATGAAATATACTGGTAACTGCTTCAGAAACAGGAAAGATTGTGAAAAAGAAGGCTTCGAGGGAAAGAAGTAACCTCTTTTTGCTAATTACTGATGCTTGCAAAGTATTAGCTTCATATTTTATCTTCTCAAGATATTTACTTTTTTCATTCAAATTATAATTTAGACTAATGCTGGCATTTTAACAACATTTTAACAATTATAACTTGTGAATACTTGTATGTCAAATATGAATATGAAATCTTCAAATTGGCAATATGAAGATAATTTTACAGCATTAAATAAACTATGAAAGGCTATGAATATATCCTTTGCAAGAACTTACATTAAAATCACCCAATAATTTAAAATTCATTGTAAGACTTTAGCAACTAAATTACGTTCATGTATTTATTTTTTATATTTCATGAATTTTGGGGGTAAGAGCTGAGTTAACTAGAGGCAATACAGTGACACTAAAAACTCAATAACAAACAAACACAAAAAATAACTTGAAATTATGGATCTAAATGTAAAATCGAAGACTATAAAACTTTTAGAAGAAAACAGGAATCACTGTGACACTGAGGTAGGCAAAGACTTCTTAGCTATAACACCAAAGCACAATCCATAAAAGAAAAAAAGTAAACTAGACTTCATCAAAATTAAAAACTTCTCTTCACAAGACAGTATTATGAACACAAAAAAGAGCAACCACAGGCTAGGAAGAAATGTTTGCAAAACAACTATTTGATAAATGTTTGCAAAACAACTACTTGATAAAAATAAAAAATATTTGCAAAACTATTTGATAAAGAAATGTTTATTAAAAAAGTATTTGATAAAGATTCTATGCAGAACTCTCAAAACTCATTAACAAAACAAATGGACCCAAGGAAAAAACATACGAAACATTTAAACAGGCACTTCAAGGACACAGAGATGGCAAAAAGCACATAAAAATTCCAACACTAGAGAAATGCAAATTAAAACCACAATGAGATACTACTGCACACCCACCAGAAAAGCTCAAATCAAAAAAATCAACAATACTGGTGAGCAAATGGAACAACTGAAACTTACAGTGCTTGGGGAGGGAGTTATAAAAGGATGCAGCCCTTTTGGAGAACAGAGTTCCTTGAAAGGTTAAACACAGAATTACTCCTAGGTATATACTCAAGAGAAATGAAAACAGATGTCCAAACAAAAACTTTACAAAAATGTTCACAGCAGCATTATTCATGTTAGTCCTGAAGTGGAAACAACCCAAATGTTCATCAACTAAAGAATGGATACAGCACATTTTTAAAATTCACTGAATGGAAAATTATTTGGCCATAAAGTGAAATAAAGTATACCTGAATGTTAAGAACATTATGCTAACTGAAATAAGCCAGACAAAAAAATGCCACATATTGCATGAATTCCATTTATAGGAAATGTTCAGAACAGGCAAATCCACAGACATAAGAAGCAGATTAGTGTTTTCCAAGGACTGAGAAAACAGAGAAATATAGAATGACCGGCGGCTCAGATGGTAAAGAATCTGTCCACGGTGCGGGAGACCCAGGTTCAATCCCTGGGTCGGGAAGATCCCCTGGAGAAGGGAATGGCAACCCACCCCAGTATTGCCTGGAGAATTTCATGGACAGAGAAGCCTAGCAGACTACAGTCCATGGGATCACAATAAGTCGGAAACAACTAAGCAACTTTCATTTCTTTCTGGGGTGATGAAAATGTTCTGGAATTGAGATAATGATGACAGATGCATAGCTTTGCAAATACACGAAAAAAAACCCACTGAATTGTACACTACAGTGATTACATGATATGTGAGTTATAGCTCACTACAAAAAAAAGGATTCTCTCCTCTGAATCTAAATCAGAATAGTAAGAAACAGTTAAGAGTAGAAATGATAAGCAGCAGTACCATCTTGAGAGAGCAGTAAGCATAGCTAGACAACTACCCTACTCTTTAGGAAAGCTATTTCAAAATCCTTAGATAGGAAAACTCCAGTAATATCTACCATTTATTTAGAGCTTATTAAATGCAAGGCACTATGGTGCCTTAAATGTATTAACTGTATTAAACCTCAACAAAATCTTATAAGGCAATTATTCTTATCCTCCTTTTTACAATGGATCAATTAGTTCAGAGAGGGTAATGAATTTAACAAAGACATAAAGTCATTAAGAGACAAAGCTAAAATTCAATTTTAAATCTGATTCGAAAGCCTACATTAAACTGTAATGGAAGAAAATGAACTCTAAAAAATAAGTCATGTGACTTTATGAGAAAGTAGAGATATGTATGTCGACACAGTAAGTTCTCCATAAACCTAAATTTTTAAAATGACATGCAAAAATTATATTAATATAGTAAGACACCTAAAACATTGTGTTAAGATGTTTAAATGACTTGAAGCTTGCAAAAAATCTAATGCAAAAGTGCAGAGATGGAGGAAACAGAATCATTGCCTTGGGCTATTATTATTATGCTGATTAAAAGGAAGTAAAGCTATATGATTGTTTGTTTTATCCATCAGTGACAACAATTTTCAATGCGGCGTGTAGAGAAGAAATATTAAAAAAGAAGTGAAGCCCCAAATAAGAACTAATTGTTTTAGATGAATTAATTTCCAAATCAAATAAATTAGACCACAGAGTTTGGGTAATAAGAGTGAACTTTGGGAACTTAATTAGCCTAAGAGCACTATCAGAGGTGGGAAAGAATAGATTCTAAAAAAGAACATTCCTGGAGATTAGCTCAAGATGGTGGAGTAGGATCTGAGTTCACGCCTTACAAAAACACATCTAACTGCTGAACCACCAGTGACAGAAAAAAAACAAACTCTTGAACCTTCCAAAATTATACCCTACATCCAAAGAAGAAGCCACAAGGAACAGTAGGATAGGCACAACTGCGATAAAAATCAAATCACAAACCGGTTGGGTGGCAACTCACAAATCTGAGAACAATTATACCATGGAAGTTATTCCACAGGAGTAAGTTCTGAGCCCCACGTAGGCCTTTCCAGCCTGGGGGATGGGAATGGGGAGGAGTTCCCAGAAAATCTGGCTTTGAAGGCCAGTGGGATTTGATTACGTTACCAGAGTGGAAGGGTGGGCAAGAGGGATAGTTATGAAGTTTGGGACTGATATATACACACTGCTATATTTATGATGGATAGCCAGTGAAGAAGTCAGAAAGACAAATACTGGATATGAATGCATACATATGGAATTTAGAAAGAGAGATCAATGATCCTACATGCAGGGCAGCATAGGAGACACAGATATAAAGAACAGTCTTTTTGAACTCAGTGAGAGGTATCAGTCAGTCAGTTCAGTTGCTCAGTCGTGTCTGACTCTTTGCGACCCCATGAACCACAGCACGCCAGGCCTCCCTGTCCATCACCAACTCCTGGAGTCCACCCAAACCCATGTCCATTGCGTCAGTGATGCCATCCATCTCATCCTCTGTCGTCCCCTTCTCCTCCTGCCCTCAATCTTTCCCAGCATCAGGGTCTTTTCAAATGAGTCAGCTCTTCGCATCAGGTGGCCAAAGTATTGGAGTTTCAGCTTCAACATCAGTCCCTCCAATGAACACCTAAGGCTGATGTCCTTTAGGATGGACTCACTGAATCTCCTTGCAGTCCAAGGGACTCTCAAGAGTCTTCTCCAATGCCACAGTTCAAACGCATCAATTATTCGGCACTCAGCTTTCTTTATAGTCCAACTCTCACATCCATACATGACCACTGGAAAAACCACAGCCTTGACTAGACAGACCTTTGTTGGCAAAGTAATATCTCTGCTTTTTAACATGCTGTCCAGGTTGGTCATAATTTCCTTCCAAGGAGTAAGCGTCTTTTCATTTCATGGTTGCAGTTAACATCTGCAGTGATTTGGAGCTCCCAAAAATAAAATGTCACTGTTTCCACAGTGAAACTGTTGTCACTGTTTCCATCTGCCATGAAGTGATGGGACTGGATGCCATGATCTTCGTTTTCTGAATGTTGAGCTTTAAGCCAACTTTTTCACTCTCCTCTTTCACTTTCATCAAGAGGCTTTTTAGTTCCTCTTCACTTTCTGCCATAAGGGTGGTGTCATCTGCATATCTGAGGTTATTGATATTTCTCCCAGCAATCTTGATTCCAGCTTGTGCTTCATCCAGTCCAGCGTTTCTCATGATGTACTCTGCATATAAGTTAAATAAGCAGGGTGACAATATACAGCCTTGACGTACTGCTTTTCCTATTTGGAACCAGTCTGTTGTCCATGTTCAGTTCTAACTGTTGCTTTGTGACCTGCATACAGGTTTCTCAAGAGGCAGGTGAGAGTGGGATAATCTGAGAGAATATACTGAAATATGTGCATTACCATATGTGAAACAGACGACCAGTGCAAGTCCGATGCATGAAGCAGGGCACTGAAAGCCAGTGCTCTGGGACACCCAGAGGGGCAGGGCGGGGTGAGGCGCCAGACCAGCACACACACATACCTGTGGCCAATTCATGTTGATGTATGGCAAAAACCATCACAATACTGTAATTATCCTCCAGTGAAAATAAATTAACTAATTTTAAAAAATGTTTTTAAAGAAAACAAAATAGATAGCCAACAAGGATGGTCTATATAGCACAGGGAACTCTGCTCAATATTATGTAACAACCTAAATGGGAAAAGAACTTGAAAAAGAAAAGATACATGTATATGCGATAACTGAATCACTCTGTTGTACACCTGAAAATAACACAACACTGTTAATCAACTATATTCCAATATAAAAAATTTTTTTTAAAAAATAAAAACTGAAAAAGAATAGATTCTGAAATGTGGAACAGAGGTCAATCCCTGTTAAATACTAGAAAGTAGAGATTTTTAAATAGCCAGTTTGACAACCATTAGACACCACCGTAAGTGTTTCAAACAGGTCATGTAAGCTACCCAAATTGTATTTCTGAAAGTTCTTCTGGGCTGCTTAATGCAGTGTATTTTGGTATCAGAAAGGTAACCAGTTATGTTCATAACTGGTAAAAGACTGCAGTATCAGGGACCTCCCTGGCAGTTGTCCAAGATTCTTGCTCTTCCATGGAAGGGGACGTAAGTCTGATCCCTGATTAGGTATCTTAAGATCCACATGCTGTGTGGTGTGGCCAAAAAAAAAAAAAAATTAATTTAAAAGCTTTTTACAACTAAAAAAAAAAAAGACTGCAGTATCAGATGGCTTTTAATACTTTGCATTGATAACCTGAATAACACTAGAGAATGCTTGATTAACCAATTTCAGATAAGATCGATGATGGACCACATACCTTAGTTAATATACTTCCCCAACTTAGGAACAAGACAAACCAAGAAATAGCAATTAAGTGTAAAAATGACAGAAATCAAGACAAAGAACAAGGCTGGAATTACTGGGTGCAAGTGACCAATATTAAATTAAAAGCAAGGATAAGGTTCAAAGTCCTTTATTTAGATTTTTTTTAAAAATCAGAATTGCTCAAGCAAAAGATGTGAGGTTTTCATCTAACCACAAGCTCAATATGTGCTAAAAACAAATGAACCAATAACAAAAAACTGATCTTCAAGGGTTACACAAAGAAGTATATTATACATATCAGAAGACTAAAAAACATTCCAAAACCCATCTATTTTGCTTGGTTTGGAGCATCATTTAAAAATGACAGATACAAAGAAGTATATTATGCCTATCACAAGACTAAAAGACATTCTCTCCAAAACCTAGACTATTTTGCTTAGTTTGGAACATCATTTAAAAATGACAGACTGGACTGGATCGAAAGTATGACAATGAAATAATGGATCTGTTATCTAAAAAACTAAGTAAGAGTCATTAAGAAAAGCAATGGAGATTTAAATATGACTAAAATTCAGTCTCTGCCTTTCAGGAGCTTATGATCCTATAAAAAAGAAAAAGAAAACATAAACAAATAAATGCAATATATACTATTATCAGCAGATGATGAAAACATGTAGAGACATTATACTAGACTCAAAGAAGGACCAGAGTTTTCTTAAACAGAAAGTGAAAGTGAAGTCGTGGCTCAGTCGTGTCCGACTCTTTGCGACCCCACGGACAGCGGAGCGGCGTAGCCTACCAGGCTCCGCCGTCCATGGGATTCTCCAGGCAAGAATACTGGAGTGGGCTGCCATTTCCTTCTTCAGGGGATCTTCCCAAACCAGGGATCGAACCCGGGTCTCCTGCATTGCACACAGATGCTTTACCATCTGAGCCACGAGGGAAGCCCCCAGAAGTCTCCACTAAAATCCAAGCTGACATTTGAAAGATATCTTTTCACCAACAAAAGTTTATTAAGCAATAACAACAAAAGCTAATATATGAGTGTTTATAATACATCAGCCACTGTGCTAGATGCTAAAGACACACAGTGAATGAAACAGCCGGCACCTCTAGCCTCAGGGAGCTTATCATTTAATGAAAGAGACAAGTGAGCATGTAGTATCAAGAAAGTAAGATAAATGCTAGAATAAGGACAGGGTGCAACGGAACACTCAGCACGAGTACCGAAGGACATCCACGGTAGGCAGGGAAGGGCTCATAAAGCACAGAAACTCACAGAGGGATGAAATGTTCCAAACAGGAGGAAGGTCTGACTACAGATAGGGCAGGATGGGGCAAATGCAATTTGTATTTGCATTTAAATACAAAATGCAGCTTGTTCAGGAACTGCTATTTCAAAATATCCTGAACATAGTTTGAGAGGGAGAGGGTTTAGAAATGAAGCTGGAGATTTGAGCCAGCACCAAACAATATTTAAGAGTTTGTATTTATCCTAACAGAGAATATATTCATGAGTTACCTAACAGGTAGTATCACATTAGAACCCACAGAGAGGTCACTTACAGTTCCCAAACGTCTTGTTTAGGCCTCTAGATAGATGGCAGTACCACTCACTGAGGTGGGAAATGTTAGAAAATAAACAGGTTTTGTTTTGTATTTTGGTAAGTGAAGGAGGGAAAGACAGGTTAAGTTACACATTCACTAAGTGCCTGTGAGACCTACAAATAAAGATACTGTAAGCATTCACATATAAAAGCTCAGAGCTAAGGAGAAAGGATTAACTGCACATATTTATGAGTCTTCAGGTAACTGGTTAAGACTGAACAGAATATTCTCTGAAAAGACAAAAAGAATCTGGGAGAGAACCTTGAGACAGAATTTAGAGTAATAGTAACAATTAAAGTGAAGGCTGAGAACAGGAAGAAAGAAAAGTCAGCCCAAAGGGTAGATGGAAAATCCAGAGTGCTATTTGCAGAGAGGGTAAGGGAAAAGTTTCAAAGGCAAGAAAATCAACAAGCTGTTTGCTACCAAAAAAGCAGTGAAGAAAATAGTCTACTGGATTGAGCAATAAAGCCATACATGCCCCATCAAGAGCACTCTGATGGCACAAGAAGACATGGGTGAAGAGGTAAGTGAGAGCTGATGAAACAGAGCGTAGGCATCTCTTCCAAGAAGTCTGACTGTGGAGAGAAGGTGAGAGGGAAATCAGGAACTTAAGGAGGACACAGGATCAAGAAAAGGCTTATGTTTGTGTACTAAGTCTGTGTATTTAAATACAAAGGCATCTTAGCATGTGTGAATGCACAAAGATGCCCTCAGAGAAGCAGGTTTAAATGTAAATGAGAAGGAAACAAAAATAGGAGAGAGGCTAAAGGCTAAAAAAAATACAAAAATTAAAATCACAAGACAAAGTTGCCAAGAAAGCAGGAGACAGTGCACTGTCAAGTACAGGTGAAAGGCTGAGTCTCAGGGAAGAAAGCAGGCACACAGACACAGCAAACAGGCCAAGAGAACAGTGTAGCAATGGGCAAAGATACCCAAATCCAGGCCATCAGGTTGAGGGTGCATGTCTTTCTCCTGATGTAGTCAATATCTTGGGTGTAACATAAAAAAGGAAGTTGAATTCAACCAGGACCAGAGTTTTGCCAAGCAGATATGACAGAACAGCGAGGCAAGGGACTCAAGAACACTTGTAAGGAAGTCGTTAGTGACGCACTATGGAATCTAAGCTGCTTGGAAAGCAGTCAAGACGGGATAAGGGCACAGAGCAAAAACACAGAGGAACCCACAGACTAGAAGACATGATAAACTCAGCTATTCTTCAGCTAGACAGGCTCTCTGAGGAAGAGGAAAGGAATTTACGGTCAGAGAATAAAATGTCTGGATTTGTGGTTTTAGAAGGAGAGGTAAAATGGCCCTGGGAAAAGACTCCTAAAACAGAGGGAAGAGGTCACTGGACAAAAATAAAAGTTGCCAGATAGACAAGAATGGAGACCAAGATAAGCAAAAGGTATGTCTCACAGCACAGTATTCAGAGACATCCAGTAATTTGCCATTTCTAAAACTTGAGTTAGAGGGATCAAAATGAGGATGGAGGTGCAAGAAAGAACCACATCATGTAAGTCATGTCTATCTGAAATGCATTTCACTCAGAATGAGAGCTGTCTGCTGAAGGGCTGGAAGATTTAAATATCTGAAGGGCTGGTAGATCTTTAAAAATCAGTCCAATTCCAGGGAACAGGAGAGCTGGAAGATACAGGGAAGCAGATTTCAAAACAAAACAAAACAGAATGTTCTAATGAGTAATGATTACTTAAACAGATTATCTTGAAAACTATTACTAGATAGTACTTAAACAAAACTCAATGCTAATCTGCCTGTAATGTTATACAAACAATCAGAGGAATGCTAAGTCCTTTCCAACCCCACAGAAGTAATAAGGGACAGAAAAAACATCACTCACCAATTCTACACCTATTACTCCTGCACCGATGACAACCAATTTTTCTGGAACTTTTTTTAAAGACAAAGCACCTGTAGATGACACTACTGTATCTTCATCGATCTGTAATTTAAAAAAAAAGAGACAATCGAAATTACTTCAAAAAACCTGATTTATAAAGTGTGATCTTACTCAGTATAATCACTAAAAATACTAAGTCATTATTTGCTTTGAGCTATTTATGACTTTTATCCATAGACTTAATTTTATCAAAACCCATTAAAAATGGCTCACTTAAAAGTTTATCATGTAGCATCTCAAAACAGAATGGTCAACGTTAACCTCATATTGAATTCAAATATACCATAATATAAAATGTTCCATTTCTGGTCAAGATCACTGCAGAATAAAGACAGGCAAATCCCCAAAGCTGAATGACTTGTTGACATACAGTACTTCAGTAAGGTATCTCTCATTCGAAGTTCATAAAGAACATAAAATATATTTATGCAGAAGGTTGTGCAGTTGTAAAACATGTAAATACCGTAATTCCAGGAAAAGGAGTGACTTCTGAACCTGTGGCTATAAGAATATTCTTTGTATCGATAACTTGAGTGCGCCATCAGCTTTCGTGGCGGTGACCTGATTTTTCCCAGTTATCTTTCCATATCCATTTACGTGAACAACCTTTATAAAATAATGTTTAAAAATTCACAGAGTTTAAAAATAATTTTTTAGGTAAACAAATATGATTTGTAAGAAAAAACTATTAAATAATTTATCCAATACAAAACACTTCCTTCCTTGGTAACACTACATATGGTAGCGTTACATATGGTTACATTTGGTAACACTACATATAAAATTTTATGCAACAAAAATTATATTATATGCATCGGGGAAATCTATTTTAGGCTACCATATTGTTTTAAATTAAATATCCTCCAGCAACCAATTTCTAACAGCATCACTGTCAGCATAAAGCAATGTTTATCATGTATATAAAATAATGCAAAAATCTGAACATAAAACATACTAACCTTATTCTGTTTGAATAAGTGGGCAATTCCACCTGTTAAAGCTTTTACTGCATTACTCTTCTGTTCCATCATCTTCTCTAAATTCAAACGAACTTCAGACACTGTAATTTGTTAAATAAAACACTTCCTTCCTTGGTAACACTACATATGGTAGCGTTACATATGGTTACATTTGGTAACACTACATATAAAATTTTATGCAACAAAAATTATATTATATGCATCGGGGAAATCTATTTTAGGCTACCATATTGTTTTAAATTAAATATCCTCCAGCAACCAATTTCTAACAGCATCACTGTCAGCATAAAGCAATGTTTATCATGTATATAAAATAATGCAAAAATCTGAACATAAAACATACTAACCTTATTCTGTTTGAATAAGTGGGCAATTCCACCTGTTAAAGCTTTTACTGCATTACTCTTCTGTTCCATCATCTTCTCTAAATTCAAACGAACTTCAGACACTGTAATTTGTTAAATAAATCTTTAGTCCATAGCTATATTCCTGAAGCAATGTGTGATATTTTTCACTTATCAAAGTCTGAAAAATTGCACCTTAATGCATACAAAACTGTATAAAAGGCTATATTAAAATTTTTTAACCTAATAACTGATATAATAATCATAGCTGGCAAAAAGCCAACAGCATCCTATCACAATAACAGAATACATCACACAATGTAAAAAATCCACCTTTAGGAAAAATTAAGTCCAAAATAAACCATTACACCCCACTATGACAATACATTCTTTAAATATCTTATGACAATTATAAGTCTGGAAGAGATTTAAGTAAAAATGACAAAGTAAAACATCACTGGAAATTTTAAACTGAAGAAAATGCTAAATTTCCTGAAACAAAAGCTACTAAAAAATCACATTTGAAAACTTCAAATATAATTTAATATAAGTTTAATCAACTAGATTTTACTCACTCATTTAATTCACAAGATAAACTCTGAAGCAACAATATAAGAAAAGAAAGAAACTCAAATTCCAAAAGAACTTTAGAAGCAAGAAGAGTATGTCAGAAATCAGCTCAGGCACCCAATACATGTGTTAGAGATGAGGAAACGAAGGCCCTAAGAAATGTGATCTACTTAAGGTTACAGTGCTAGAACATGAGGCTTTGCCTACAATGCACACCTCTAACCCCGTTCTCTTCTTTCCTTAGTAGATATGAAAAGTAAACTTTGATTCTATTTCTCATCTAGTCTAAAATATTTGCTTTAATGTATATACATCACTCCTATACCTGTCTGCCTACACTACAGCCCAAGCTTTCAGAAACCTACTACTACAAAGAAATAAAAATCAAATTAGCCTCCCCCAGCACAAGGTGTGTTTTGACCTTTCCTAGGACTATGCTCCTGGAGGTATCTGTAAACAACAGCAGTTGGAGAAAAAGGACAAAATGAAAACAGTCCCAGAAGAATGACAGGGGATAGGACATACCAAATTAAAATATTATGAATGTCCGTTTCCCCTATGCCACATCCTTCCCCCTCTCCTTGCATCTATTTTCACTACCAACAACTTAAGTAGACCTCCTTCCTTCACCATGATTTGCCCATTGCACAAAGGAATCCAGCGCCCCCTAGTGATCTTAGTGACCTCCAAGTTTTAAGGAAACAAAAACTGAGTCTTCATACACACACACACTCTGTCTCACACACACGTTAGCAAAGGAACAGAAGATGTCATAGTAGAAATATGGATTTAAGCCTTCTTTCTTAAATAAATCTCACACTGTTAAGATCTGTCTTACTCTTCCCTCACTAACCATATATTACACTGTCATTAGACACAAGTCCTCAGCCAGAAGAGCCAAGTGATGATATTGCTCTATATGAAAGGTATACATACTTTCAATTCCCCTAGATGCAAAATCTTTTCCATGGGCCAAATGGTAAAAGTGAGAGTTATTCAATAAAGCCTAAAGGAAAAAAGGAGACTAAATTATCATATTTCACAAACTATATACATGCAAAAACCACTTACAAATTTACACTCTACATGAAACAGCATATAGGACTACACCAATTCAGTTTTTGTTCTTACATATTTAATGTAAGAAAAACAGTAACAACTTAAAACATTCAACAAACAAGAATGAAAAAACTACTTTACTTTCTTTAAAAGCAAATACAACTTCAGAATGGCAGGTTAAAAAAGAGGACATTTTTCATACATAAAGGGCTTAAAAGAAGAATTTACTGCTTATTAATTGTTTCGCTGTAGAGGAAAGCCAAAAAACGGAATCAGATTCTGTCATCAGAGCCTAGCTCAAAGGCTAGGCATTCTGAGACAAGGAAGTTATTTCAGGAATGTATGGCAGACTGACAACAGTTACCTACTTTTTAACAAAGGAAAAAATGTGTTTTTTTAATAACTGTATTAGTTTAACCTTCTAATCTCAATATAGCCTTCCAGTTGGTGGCTAATGAAAAAAATTTCTGCACTGTACTAAACATATGCTCACCTTAGAAGGAATACACCAACATTCAAGCATGTTCCACCGAGTGTTTCATTTTTCTCAACACAGACTGTCTATAAGCAAAGAAAATATTATTTATTGCACATAACCTGCAATTTTTCAGTTCACTAAAATTCCAAATGTATGTCTTAATTCTTCTACAAAACATGCTACTGAAAGTGTTTGTGGCAATGAAATATACTCTTTTAAAATTTATTATCTGCATAATACTAACCCAAAAGTGAATCATTCTGAAAGATACTTGTTTAAAAACCAAATCATGTTTTTATTTAGCTCTACTACTCTATCTTTCAAAGTGTGTGCATGTGCATGCTAAGTCACTTCAGCAATATCCAACTCTGCGGGACCCCACAGACTGTAGCCTGTCAGGTTCCTCTGTCCATGGATTCTCCAGACAAGAATACTGGAGCAGTTGCCATTTCCTTCTCCAGGGGATCCTCCCAACCCAGGGATCGAACTTGCATCTCTTAACTCTTCTGCACTGGCACACAGGTTCTTTACCACTAGTGCCACTTGGGATTCCCAAAGTGTGACTAGAAGCCAAAATGAAACAAAAAATATGGGGTGGGCAGTGGTGTGCGGCAGGGAGGGGATAGTGACTCCACTTTCCATTTCACGAAAATACTACAACTAAATAAATCCTCTCTCTTCATTAGTCTCAGACCTAAATATAATTTATAGAATTAGGAAATTATTTATCATTACTAATTACCTGCAAAGTATTTTGTGAATGTGCTCAACCATTCCCAAATGAAAAGGAAATCAATGCCTAATCTGAGCTTAAACCTTACCTTGAAGCCTAACTGGGCAGCTTTAATAGCAGCAACATATCCTCCAGGACCAGAGCCAATTACTGTCACATCAGCATCGACTACAATCAAAGCAAATTGATACAAAACAATAAATTGCTTATTACTGATCAAAAGCACTACAGTTAAAAAAAAATCTTACATTTTATACTCCAAAAAAAGTGCAAATAACCAGCATTTTCTACATTACTATTCATTCCAAGGTACCCAAACTGAAAACGACACTGAGTTTTAAATTTTGTTTTCTATTTATTCATTATGGCATATCAAAACATAACTGAGTTCTGTACCCACTGTATCCACTGACTTTGCTAAATGCCATAGTTTTATTGAATGATAATGGACAGACATTTAGTGACATAGCTGCATGAAGGAAAGAGCCTGAGCTCTGCAATCTGTCATACCTGGCTTCACATCTCAACTCTTATCATTTATTAGCTGTGTGACTAAGTGACTTCATTTTTCTGTCATATAGGAACAATAACACTGCCATGAATGACTGATGTTTGGATTAAATTAAATAATTTCATATAATACCTTAGTTCTTTCAATAAATTCAAAACCAATTATATCCTTTTCAAGTACTTAACTTCTAAAATAACAGGGGGAAAATTCTGCTTCCCTATAATACTTGGCAAATACGTTCTGAACTATTTGAATAACGATAAATTTTGTATAGTTTAATAGACTAAACAGAACACTCAATGAGCTATTCTGGACATTTATCATATAAAGATAAGAAACTGAAAATTAACTTTGATCAGTAATCTTAGGAGTATAATAATTATAAAATACATGTAAAAATAAGTTGCAATTATTCCCAGTCTTTTCAATACAACATCAAATCAAGCAGCAATAACCATTAAGAGTTAGACACAGTCTCCCTTCTCCCCCATTCACTGTCCTTACAATCTCAGTGACTCTAAAACTTAGTATTTTTAAACACACTTTCACATATGTTTTTCTCAGAACTTCCTAGGAGAAAGGTAAGGATGGAATATATATATACATATATATATATATATGAGAGAGATATATATATGTATCACAGGTAAAAAAACACTAGGTTAAAAAAGAAAAAACCCATTAGTTTCAGACAGGTCAATTAAACTTGCCCAAGGTCATTTAGCAGCCATGTGACAGAGACAAAATTAGGCTTTTTGTGTATCCTTCCAGTGGTCTATTATTTAGTATTACTCCGTTCCTTAATTTCAACTACCTCCAAGAGCAATAACAAGCTGTATAATTACTAGCTATCTAACCTTAGGTGAGTAATTTAATCTGCTTCACCTTCAGTTTTCTCATCTGCAAAATAAGGAGTACACAAAAAAATATCTACCTCACAAGGCTGTAATATAGAACAAATAACATATGCAAATAGCTTAGCACAGTATCCAAATGTATATAGTATTTGCTATATAATAGCTATGTTCTGATCTACAAAGATACAATTTTAATTTCTTATCATCCCCTTCCCCACAAAACACATAGCCTTAGGGGAT